>CAEFZP010000970.1:0-17500 GCA_903064625.1 Mallotus villosus
CAGTAGACCTGAGGTGTGCAGTGTAATACAGTGGTGTTGTTCAGTAGACCTGAGGTGTGCAGTGTAATACAGTAGACCAGAGGTGTGCAGTGTAATACAGTGTGTTGTTCAGTAGACCTGAGGTGTGCAGTGTAATACAGTAGACCTAAGGTGTGCAGTGTAATACAGTAGTGTTGTACAGTAGACCAGAGGTGTGCAGTGTAATACAGTGGTGTTGTTCAGTAGACCTGAGGTGTGCAGTGTAATACAGTAGTGTTGTACAGTAGACCTGAGGTGTGCAGTGTAATACAGTAGTGTTGTACAGTAGACCAGAGGTGTGCAGTGTAATACAGTGGTGTTGTTCAGTAGACCTGAGGTGTGCAGTGTAATACAGTAGACCTGAGGTGTGCAGTGTAATACAGTAGACCTGAGGTGTGCAGTGTAATACAGTAGACCTGAGGTGTGCAGTGTAATACAGTAGACCTGAGGTGTGCAGTGTATACAGTAGTGTTGTACAGTAGACCTGAGGTGCGTTTCTCTCTCCAGACAACGAGCAGCTCGCCCGCTCAGGGACCAACTGTCTGGAAAACCTGGTGATCCTGAACGGGGAGAAGTTCAGCCCTGAGGTCTGGGACGCCACCTGTGCCTGCCTGCTCCAGATCTTCCAGAGCACCAGCCCGCACGCGTGAGTCACCCTAACTACCATCTAACTGCCCCAGCCCCCCAATAACTACCCCAGCCCCCCCCTAACTACCCTCTAACTACCCCAGCCCCCCAATAACTACCCCAGCCCCCCCTAACTACCCTCTAACTACCCCAGCCCCCCAATAACTACCCCAGCCCCCCCTAACTACCCTCTAACTACCCCAGCCCCCCAATACACTACCCCAGCCCCCCAAATAACTACCCTCTAACTACCCCAGCCCCCAATAACTACTCTCTACTACCCCAGCCCCCAATAACTACCCCAGCACTACCCTCTAACTACCCCAGTCCCCTGATAACTACCCCAGCCCCCCAATAACTACCCCAGCCCCCCAATAACTACCCCAGCCCCCCCAATAACTACCCCAGCCCCCCCTAACTACCCTCTAACTACCCCAGCCCCCAATAACTACCCCAGCCCCCCCTAACTACCCTCTAACTACCCCAGCCCCCCAATAACTACCCCAGCCCCCCAATAACTACCCCAGCCCCCCCTAACTACCCTCTAACTACCCAGCCCCCCAATAACTACCCAGCCCCCCAATACTACCCCAGCCCCCCAATAACTACCCCAGCCCCCCCTAACTACCCTCTAACTACCCCAGCCCCCCCTAACTACCCTCTAACTACCCCAGCCCCCACAATAACTACCCTCTAACTACCCCCAGCCCCCCAAATAACTACCCTCTAACTACCCCAGCCCCCCAATACTACCCTCTAACTACCCCAGCCCCCCCCAAATAACTACCCTCTAACTACCCCAGCCCCCCAATAACTACCCAGCCCCCCATAACTACCCTCTAACTACCCCAGCCCCCCAATAACTACCCTCTAACTACCCACAGCCCCCCAATAACTACCCTCTAACTACCCCAGCCCCCCCAATAACGTACCCTCTAACTACCACCCCAGCCCCCAATAACTACCCTCTAACTACCCCAGCCCCCAATAACTACCCTCTAACTACCCCAGCCCCCCAATAACTACCCCAGCCCCCCAATAACTACCCTCTAACTACCCCAGCCCCACAATAACTACCCTCTAACTACCCCAGCCCCACAATAACTACACTCTAACTACCCCAGCCCCCCAATAACTACACTCTAACTACCCCCAGCCCCCCAATAACTACTCTCTAACTACCCCAGCCCCCCAAATAACTACCCTCTAACTACCCCAGCCCCCCTAACTACCCTCTAACTACCCCAGCCCCCCAATAACTACCCTCTAACTACCCCAGCCCCACAATAACTACACTCTAACTACCCCAGCCCCCAAATAACTACCCTCTAACTACCCAGCCCCCCTACTACCCTCTAACTACCCCAGCCCCCCAATAACTACCCTCTAACTACCCCCAGCCCCACAATAACTACCCTCTAACTACCCCAGCCCCCCAAATAACTACCCTCTAACTACCCCAGCCCCCCAATAACTACCCCAGCCCCCCCAATAACTACCCTCTAACTACCCCACCGCCCCCAATAACTACCCTCTAACTACCCCAGCCCCCCCTAACTACCCTCTAACTACCCCAGCCCCCCAATAACTACCCTCTAACTACCCCAGCCCCCCAAATAACTACCCTCTAACTACCCCAGCCCCCCAAATAACTACCCTCTAACTACCCCAGCCCCCCAAATAACTACCCTCTAACTACCCCAGCCCCCCAATAACTACCTCTAACTACCCCAGCCCCCCAAATAACTACCCTCTAACTACCCCAGCCCCCCCAATAACTACCCTCTAACTACCCCAGCCCCCCAAATAACTACCCTCTAACTACCCCCAGCCCCCCATAACTACTCTCTAACTACCCCAGCCCCCCAATAACTACCCTCTAACTACCCACGCCCCCCCAAATAACTACCCTCTAACTACCCCAGCCCCCCAATAACTACCTCTAACTACACCCCAGCTCCCCAATAACTACCCTCTAACTACCCCACGCCCCCCAAATAACTACCCCAGCCCCCCAATAACTACCCTCTAACTACCCCCAGCCCCCCAATAACTACCCCGCCCCCCAATACACTACCCCCAGCCCCCCCCTAACTACCCTCTAACTACCCCAGCCCCCCAATAACTACACCCCAGCCCCCCCTAACTACCCTCTAACTACCCCAGCCCCCCAATAACTACCCCAGCCCCCCAATAACTACCCCAGCCCCCCCTAACTACCCTCTAACTACCCCAGCCCCCCCAATAACTACCCCAGCCCCCAATAACTACCCCAGCCCCCCAATAACTACCCCAGCCCCCCAACTACCCACCCTCTAACTACCCTCTAACTACCCCAGCCCCCCAATAACTACCCCAGCCCCCCAATAACTACCCCAGCCCCCCCTAACTACCCTCTAACTACCCCAGCCCCCCAAATAACTACCCTCTAACTACCCCCAGCCCCCCAAATAACTACACTCTAACTACCCCAGCCCCCCATAACTACCTCTAACTACCCCAGCAATACTACCCTCTAACTACCCCCACGCCCCCCCCTAACTACCCTCTAACTACCCCAGCCCCCCCTAACTACCCTCTAACTACCCCAGCCCCCCAAATAACTACACTCTAACTACCCCAGCCCCCCAATAACTACCCTCTAACTACCCCAGCCCCCCATAACTACCCTCTAACTACCCCAGCCCCCCAATACTACCCTCTAACTACCCCAGCCCCCCCAATAACTACACTCTAACTACCCCAGCCCCCCAATAACTACCCTCTAACTACCCCAGCCCCCCAAATAACTACTCTCTAACTACACCAGCCCCCCAAATAACTACCCTCTACACTACCCCACTAACTACCCTCTAACTACCCCAGCTAACTACCCTCTAACTACCCCAGCCCCCCACATAACTACCCTCTAAACTACCCCAGCCCCCCAATAACTACCCTCTAACTACCCCAGCCCCCCATAACTACTCTCTAACTACCCCAGCCCCCCAATAACTACCCTCTAACTACCCCAGCCCCCCAAATAACTACCCTCTAACTACCCCACCCCCCCTAACTACCTCTAACTACCCCAGCCCCCCAAATAACTACCCTCTAACTACCCCAGCCCCCCCAATAACTACCCTCTAACTACCCCCAGCCCCCCTAACTACCCCTACTAACCCCAGCCCCCCATAACTACCCTCTAACTACCCCAGCCCCCCCAATAACTACCCGCAATACTACCCTCTAACTACCCCAGCCCCCCAATAATCCCTCTAACTACCCCAGCCCCCAAATAACTACCCTCTAACTACCCCAGCCCCCCATAACTACCCTCTAACTACCCCAGCCCCCCAATAACTACCCTCTAACTACCCCAGCCCCCCAATAACTACCCTCTAACTACCCCAGCCAAAAACTACCCTCTAACTACCCCACAATAACTCCCCTCTAAACTACCCCAGCCCCCCCAAATACTACCTCTAACTACCCCCAGCTCCCCAATAACTACCCTCTACTACCCCAGCCCCCCCAATAACTACCTCTAACTACCCCAGCCCCCCAATAACTACCCTCTAACTACCCCAGCCCCCCAATAACTACCCTCTAACTACCCCAGCATAACTACCCTCTAACTACCCCAGCCCCCCAATAACTACCCCACCCCCAATAACTACCCTCACTACCCCAGTCCCCCAATAACTACCCCAGCCCCCCCAATAACTACCCTCTAACTACCCCAGACCCCCCAATAACTACCCCCAGCCCCCCAATACTAACTACCCTCTAACTACCCCAGCCCCCCAAAACTACCCTCTAACTACCCCACCCCCTAACTACCCTCACTACCCAGCCCCCCACGCCCTACTACCCTCTACCTACCCCAGGCCCCCAATAACTACCCCCAGCCCCCCCAATACTACCCTCTAACTACCCAGCCCCCAATAACTACCAACCCCCAGCTCCCAATAACTACCTACTACCCCAGCCCCCCAATAACTACCCCCACCCCATAACTACAATACTACTCAACTACCCCAGCCCCCCATAACTACCCTCTACTAACCACCCCAGCCCCCCAATAACTACCCTCTACTCCTCACATCACCCCCTAACTACCCCGAACTACCCCAGCCACATAACTACCCTCATACCTACCCCAGCTCAATAACTACCCCATGCCCCCAATATACCCTCTAACTACCCATCCCTCCCCAATACTACCCACGCATAACTACCCTCTCACTACTACCCCGCATAACTACCCTCTAACTACCCCAGCCCCCCAAGACTCCCACTAACTACCCTCTAACTACCCCAGCCCCCCAATAACTACCCCAGCCCCCCCAATAACTACCCTCTAACTACCCCAGCCCCCAATAACTACCCTCTACTACCCCAGCATAACTACCCTCTACACCCCAGCCCCCCAATAACTACCCTCATCAAACCCCCTACTACCCCAGCTCCCAATAACTACCCTCTAACTACCCCAGCCCCCCAATACTACTACTACCCAGCCCCCCATAACTACCCTCTAACTACCCCAGCCCCCCAATAACTACCCCTAACTACCCTAACTACCCCAGCCCCCCCAATAACTACCCTCTAACTACCCCCCAGCCCCCCAATAACTACCCTCTAACACCCCAGCCCCCCAATAACTACCCTCTACCCGCCCCCAATACTACCCTCTAACTACCCCAGCCCCCCCAATAACTACCCTCTAACTACCCCCAGCCCCCCAATAACTACCCTCTAACTACCCCAGCCCCCCAATAACTACCCTCTAACTACCCCAGCCCCCAATAACTACAATAACTACCCTCTAACTACTCCCCAGCCCCCCAATAACTACCCTCTAACTACCCCAGCCCCCCAATAACTACCCTCTAACTACCCCCAGCCCCCCAATAACTACCCCAGCCCCCCAATAACTACCCTCTAACTACCCCAGCCCCCCAATAACTACCCTCTAACTACCCCACCCCCCAATAACTACGCTAACTACCCCAGCCCCCCATAACTACCCTCTAACTACCCCAGCCCCCCAATAACTCTAAACCCTCTACTACCCCCAGCCCCCCAATAACTACCCTCTAACTACCCCAGCCCCCCAATAACTACCCTCTAACTACCCCAGCCCCCCATAACTACACCCCGCCAGCCCCCCAAATAACTACCCTCTAACACTCGCAACGACAAATAACTACCCTCTAACTACCCCAGCCCCCCAATAACTACCCTCTAACTACCCCAGCCCCCCAAATAACTACCTCTAACTACCCCAGCCCCCCCAATAACTACCCTCTAACTACCCCAGCCCCCCAAATAACTACCCTCTAACTACCCCAGCCCCCCAAATAACTACCCTCTAACTACCCCAGCCCCCCAATAACTACCCTCAACTACACCCCAGCCCCCCAAAACTACCCTCTACCTACCCCAGCCCCCCAATAACTACCCTCTAACTACCCCAGCCCCCCAATAACTACCCTCTAACTACCCCAGCCCCCAATAACTACCCTCTAACTACCCCAGCCCCCCCTAACTACCCTCTAACTACCCCCAGCCCCCCCAAACTACCCCTCTAACTACCCAGCCCCCCAATACTACCCTCTAACTACCCCAGCTCCCACCCCCCAATAACTACCCTCTAACTACCCCAGCCCCCAAATAACTACCCTCTAACTACCCCAGCCCCCCAAAACTACCTCTAACTACCCCAGCCCCCCAATAACTACCCTCTAACTACCCCAGCCCCCCAATAACTACCCTCTAACTACCCCAGCCCCCCAATAACTACCCTCTAACTACCCCAGCCCCCCAAATAACTACCCTCTAACTACCCCCAGCCCCCCAATAACTACCCTCTAACTACCCCAGCCCCCCAATAACTACTCTCTAACTACCCCAGCCCCCCAATAACTACCCCACGCCCCCCAAATAACTACCCTCTAACTACCCCAGCCCCCCAATAACTACCCTCTAACTACCCCAGCCCCCCAAATAACTACCCTCTAACTACCCCAGCCCCCCAAATAACTACCCTCTAACTACCCCAGCCCCCCAATACTACTCTCTAACTACCCCAGCCCCCCCATATAACTACCCCAGCCCCCCAAATAACTACCCTCTACCTACCCCAGCCCCCCAAATAACTACCCTCTAACTACCCCAGCCCCCCAAATAACTACCCTCTAACTACCCCCAGCCCCAAATAACTACCCTCTAACTACCCCCAGCCCCCCAATAACTACCCTCTAACTACCCACATCTCCCTCTAACTACCCCACCCCCCAATAACTACCCTCTAACTACCCCAGCCCCCCAAATAACTACCCTCTAACTACCCCAGCCCCCCAATAACTACCCTCTAACTACCCCAGCCCCCCAATAACTACCCTCTAACTACCCCAGCCCCCCAAATAACTACCCTCTAACTACCCCAGCCCCCCAATAACTACCCTCTAACTACCCCAGCCCCCCAATAACTACCCTCTACTAACTACCCAGCCCCCCCCATAACTACCCTCTAACTACCCCAGCCCCCCAATAACTACCCCAGCCCCCCAAATAACTACCCTCTAACTACCCCAGCCCCCCCAAATAACTACCCTCTAACTACCCCAGCTCCCCAATAACTACCCTCTAACTACCCCAGCCCCCCCAAATACCCCACTACCCCAGCCCCCCAATAACTACCCTCTAACTACCCCAGCCCCCCCAAATAACTACCCCATCCCCCCAATAACTACCCTCTAACTACCCCCAGCCCCCCCAATAACTACCCTCTAACTACCCCAGCCCCCCCAATAACTACCCCAGCCCCCCAATAACTACCCTCTAACTACCCCAGCCCCCAATAACTACCCTCTAACTACCCCAGCCCCCCAAATAACTACCCTCTAACTACCCCAGCCCCCCAATAACTACCCTCTAACTACCCCCAGCCCCCAAATAACTACCCTCTAACTACCCCAGCCACCCCCCAATAACTAAACTACCCTCTAACTACCCCAGCCCCCCAATAACTACCCCAGCCCCCCAAATAACTACCCTCTAACTACCCCAGCCCCCCAATAACTACCCCAGCCCCCCAATAACTACCCTCTAACTACCCCAGCCCCCCCAATAACTACCCTCTAACTACCCCAGCCCCCCAATACTACCCCAGCCCCCCAAATAACTACCCTCTAACTACCCCAGCCCCCCAATAACTACCCTCTAACTACCCCCAGCCCCCCAAATAACTACCCTCTAACTACCCCAGCCCCCAATAACTACCCTCTAACTACCCCAGCCCCCCAAATAACTACCCTCTAACTACCCCAGCCCCCCCAATAACTACCCTCTAACTACCCCAGCCCCCCCAATAACTACCCTCTAACTACCCCAGCCCCCCACATAACTACCTCTAACTACCCCAGCCCCCCCAAATAACTACCCTCTAACTACCCCAGCCCCCCAATAACTACACTCTAACTACCCCAGCTCCCCCAATAACTACCCTCTAACTACCCCAGCCCCCAATAACTACCCTCTACTACCCCAGCCCCCCCAATAACTACTCTCTAACTACCCCAGCCCCCCCAATAACTACCCAGCCCCCCAATAACTACCCCCAGCCCCCAATAACTACTCTCTAACTACCCCAGCCCCCCAATAACTACCCCAGCCCCCCAATAACTACTCTCTACACTACCCCAGCCCCCCAATAACTACCCCAGCCCCCCCAATAACTACTCTCTAACTACCCCAGCCCCCCCATAACTACCCCAGCACTACCCTCTAACTACCCCAGTCCCCTGATAACTACCCCCTACCTCCCCTGCCCTCCTAACCAGATCCTAGTCTCTGCCCTCAGTCAGAACGTCTCATGTTGTCCTTGTCTCCACGTGAGGAAGTGTCACATGACCACATGCCTGGCGGGATGTCATTATGATGTCATCAGCAGCGTGATGTCATGTCTCTAAACACACAGAGTCTTAGATCGTGACTCACGGACACCTCATGTCCACAGGAAGCTACTGGTCACATGATCAGTGCTCACCATTCTGTTTACGTCCCTCCACAGCTTGTTGACATGGCGACCAGCTGGACAGGAAGAGGAAGTGGTGGAGGGGAGACACATGGTGAGAGAACGGTGCTCAGGCTCCCGTCCAGCAACAACAGTACTGTTATCTGATTGGTTTGTGTGTGTAGGACGTGGACTACGACAGCCAATCCCAGAGCAGCCTTGACAGGGCCCTATCAGAGCGAGGCGGACAGAGCCAGATGTCCACCGCCAGCGACGACACCTGGAGAGAGAAATCACACGCCAGTACGAACACACACACACACACACTGACTACACACACAACACACACACACATGACTACACACACACACACACACACATGACTACACACACACACACACCAGTACGAACACACACACACGCACACACACACACATGCCTCCACACACACACACACACACACCAGTACGAACACACACACACACATGCCTCCACACAACACACACACACATGACTACACACACACACACACACACATGCCTGCCACCACACACTCGCACACACTCGCACACACCACACACACACACACACACACACATGACTACACACTCGCACACACTCGCACACACTCACACAAGGCCACGCGTGTGTGTTGTGCAGGGCTGCCAGACCAGAAGCTGTTTGCAGGACTGCTCATTAGGTGTGTAGTGCAGCTGGAGCTGATCCAGACAGTGGACAACATCGTGTTCTTCCCCTCCACAAGCAGGAAGGAGGACGCTGACAACATGGCCGCCGCCCAGGTGAGGGGAGGGAGGGGGGGAGGAGGGGGGCTGTTCAGGGATGAGGGAGGTGTCTTTAATCAACAAGGGTTCATTGCATCCAGAACATTTGACATACCTCTCCTCCTCTCTCTCTCCCTCTCTTGCTCTGTCTGTTTCTCCCTCTCTTCTCTCTCCCCCCCTCAGAGGGACACCCTGGAGGAGGGGGGTCCAGGGCAGGCCCAGGAGGGGGGGCAGGAGGGTGCCCCGGGGGCCCAGGGCATGTACGGTCACCTGTCTCCTCAGCACCTGTTCAAGCTGCTGGACTGTCTGCTGGAGTCTCACTCCTTCGCCCGGGACTTTAACTCGAACAACGAGCAGAGGACAGCTCTCTGGAGGGCAGGTGAGGCTCCACAGCTGCCCCCAGATACCCCCAGATACCCCCAGCTGCTCTCTGAATGCCTCTAACCCCCCCCCTCTCTCTCAGGCTTCAAGGGGAAGTCCAAGCCCAACCTGCTGAAGCAGGAGACCAGCAGTCTGGCCTGCAGCCTCAGGATCCTCTTCAGGATGTACTCTGACCCAGCGCTCTGCACCAGCTGGCCTGACATCCACACACGCCTGCTGCTGTGAGTGAGGGGGGGCTGTGTGTGTGAGGGGGGGGCTGTGTGTGTGTGCTGTGTGTGTGGGTGTGCTGTGTGTGTGTGTGCTGTGTGTGTGTGCTGTGTGTTGGTGCTGTGTGTGTGTGCTGTGTGTGGTGCTGTGTGTTGTGTGTGTGCTGTGTGTGTGTGCTGTGTGTGTGTGCTGTGTGTGTGTGTGCTGTGTGTGTGTGTGTGTGTGGGGGGGGCTGTGTGTGTCTGTGTTGTGGGGGGGGGGCTGTGGTGTGTCTGTGTGTGTGGGGGGGCTAACACTGTAGAATACTTGTGACGTCAGCAGTGAATGATGATGATAATCACATTGTGTGTGTGTGTGTGTGTGTGTGTGTGTGTGTGTGTGTCCAGGGTGTGCAGCGAGGCGCTGGGTTACTTCATCAGACTGACATCAGAGAGTCACAGAGAAGCCTGGACCAGCGTGTTGATGCTGCTGCTCACCAGGACCCTGAGACTGCCTGACCGCAAGGTACACACACACACCATACACACACTACACACACTACACACACACACACACACTACACACACACACACACACACACACACACACACACACACACACACACACACACCACACAACACACACACCATACACACACACTACACACACACACACACACACACACACACACACCACACACACACACACACACACACACACTACACACACACTACACACACTACACACACACTAACACACACACACAACACACACACACACACACACACCACACTACACACACACACACACCATACACACACACACACCATACACACACACACACTCACACACCTACACACCACACCACACACACACACCATACACCCCACACACACACCATACACACCACACACACACCATACACACATACAAGTATGTCTGAGAAGGTTGAAGGAACCCTGTTAATACTAACCCCTCCCCTCTGCCCCCTCCCCTCTGCCCCCCCCTCTGCCCCCCCCAGTTCAAGCCCCATGCGTCCTGTTACTACCCCCACCTGTGTGAGATGATGCAGTTTGACCTGATCCCAGAGCTCAGAGTCGTCCTCAGACACTTCTTCCTGCGCATCGGCTCCGTCTTCCACATCGCCTCCACCGAGCCCCCCTCCCCCTCCGCCACGCCCCCCGCCGCCACGCCCCCCTCCCCCGCCGCCACGCCCCCCGGCGCCGAGCCCCCCTCCCCCGTGCCCCCCCTCTCCCTCCCCCGCGCCTCCCTCTCCCGCCGCAACGCCGCATGCCGCTGCGCCCCCCTCACCCACGCCCCCCTCCCCCACGCCCCCCTCACCCGCCGTGGCTCCCCCCTCTCCTGCCACCCGCACGCGCCCCCCTCCCCTGAGCCCCCTTCCCTCGTACCTGTGCCGTCCCCCCTCCCCCACTGTGGCGCCCCCCTCTCCTGCGGCCACGCCCACCACCGCGCCCCCTGCCCCCTCCCCTGAGCCCCCCTCCCCTGCACCCTCCCCTGCACCCTCCCCTGCACCCTCCCCTGCACCCTCCCCTGCACCCTCCCCTGCACCCTCCCCTGCACCCTCCCCTGCACCCTAGAGAGGGGAGAGAGGAGGGAGGAGGGGAGGGATAAGGGTGAGAGCAAGGAGAGGAGGAGGAGGAGGAGGGGGTGAAGAGGAGGAGAAGAACCTCCTCTCTTTCTGCCCGTCTCCATGGAGACGCCCTCTGACCCCCCACCAGGAAGTGAACTACACAGTGACCTTGACGGTGTCCTCTCCCATCAGACCAGATCTACCACCACTCTGCAGAACCAGGACTCCCACCAGAACTTACTGAAGCTCTGTGAACGCTGCTCTGTGTGAACAGCTGCTCTGTGTGAACAGATGCTCTGTGTGAACTGTACGTCATCTTTCTTTGGTTTCATGTTTTTGTTTGGGTTTGGTTTGTCTTTCTGTTTTTAAGACGATGAGCGATCATATCTTCATCCATGTTCAAAAGCAGACATCAACATCTGGAGGGGACGGGGATGGGAGAGAGGGGGACTGGGGAGAGGGGGGACTGGGAGAGGGGGACTGGGAGAGGGGGACTGGGAGAGGGGGACTGGGGAGGGGACTGGGAGAGGGGACTGGGAGAGGGGGACTGGGAGAGGGGGACTGGGAGAGGGGGACTGGGAGAGGGGGACTGGGAGAGGGGGACTGGGAGAGGGGGACAGAGAAAGAGGGACACTTATTGTTGTTGTCTGGAAGTACCAGAACAACACAGACAGATACTCTCCATATTTAGTTAGTTGATTTCGGTTGTGCCTCTCAGTAAGTCACAAGACGCCTAAATCATGACCAGGATTCCCCTTCAAACCCACCGGTGACAGCAGGTGATTGGCTCTCTCTAGTTCCTGCCCACAGCGGATTGGCTCTGCTGAACCTCTTCCCCCAGCTGATTGGCTCTCCCTAGTTCCTGTCCCCAGCAGGTTGGCTGGTTGGCGACCCAAGTGTCACACGTATTAACTGGGCACAACAACCCGTTTCCATGACACCGGCGTTGCCCGGGCAACCCTGGATATTCTCCGTCCTGCTACATAGGCATGCCACTGGGAGGAGCTGTGGGGCGGCGTTGATCTCTTATTTATTTACTTCTTGATTTGATTTCTTTTTTATTTTATATATAAATATATATATATATCTTTTATAATATGATCTAACTTATCAGTTTACACGAGGGGCTTGACGATAAGCTGCTTCTCTGTTATTGCATTCCCTCCACCCCCTCACCCCTCGCCTCTCTCTCCCCCCCACCCCTCCTACCCCCCCCACCTCCTAGACCTCAGAGGAGAAATGGATCTTCATTATTCTTCAGTTCTAGACTGTCATCTCTGAACATTCACAACACCACATAGAACAATTCTCTCCTTCCTTCCTTATTTCAAACGGTTCTATTTTTCTACTTCCTACACACACACACACACACACACACACACACTCTGGTAGCATTCCTCTCCTGTGTCAGCTGTCCAGCGTAGCTCCTGAATCAGTAGTATGTCCCACGCAAGTGTTGTAATCGAATTGGAATGAAGCTAAACCAAAACATGAGTCCATAAATGGTGTTATGCACCCCCACCCATCTCGTTTTTTTAAGAAGGATGTATGTAATTATTTGAAGTGCATTTAAATATTTTTGAGAAGCTTTCCTTCCCTGCGACTCTGGGGTCTGTGCTTTGGTTGCCTAAAGAAAACGGGCACGTTATAAATACATATACAGTATATGGAGAAATGCAGACTGTAAAGTTTTCATGTAAAATACATAGAAAGGTGATATACTATTACTATACTATACATATTGTGACGTCATCTTCCAGGCATTTGGTGAAGTAATCAATAAACCTTGAATTCTGAACCTTCTTTCGATTTCATTGTTTTGACTTATGTCGACTTGTTTGACGCTATGGTCGTACCATCATGTGGCCACTGCGCGGCGCTGTTATCAACACTGAGCGTCACAATGTAGGAAGACACATTTTGGGGTAACAAAGGTTACCATGGAGATATGCAACATCCTTTGTTTTGTGACGGTTGTGTGAATGAATGATGCTAGCTCCAGTAATTGGAAATACTCTATCATGCAACCCACAAAGTTTGTATATGGTCCAACTTTCTTGCTTTAGTCCAAACTATGTTTAGGTATGGTTTCAGTTTGTATTGGTAGCAAGCCATACAACGAGCCTATGTAGATCTTGTTAGCTATAATCATGTCTTAGTGGGACTCATACCAAGCTAGCTACAGTAGCTGGTACTAAAGTTAGCTCCACTTCTCCAGCCACGCTAACGGATTAGCTTTGCTAGTGTGATAAAAGGCGTGAAAGTTAGCAAGCGAGCTAACCAGCAAACTGCACGTCTGTACGTGTAGCTACCTAGCTAACAAGCTAGCTACATTTCTCCAGGGGATCTTTCTGATGTATCCACGTTGAACTGCAATGTGAGGACGCTCTACAGTCAGCTAGCTAGTTGGATGAACTGAGCGTCATTCACATAGAGGGGCGGTTCTCTTCGACAGACCAGCCAGGCAGAAGCCGCTAGCTTCGCTATCTCGCTGTCTGCAGCAGAAATGTCGGATATGCCGTCTGCCGACGACTGGATCGTCTGCGAGGAATTCTCATCCTTTATCAGAGGGGTTCGTAGACCCTGAGAGCTCGAGGAGGTAAGAGCGCCGCTGTTTTCGAGGGTGAATATAGCCGGTTTCGGGGTTGAGCAAACCAAAATGCAGATTGGTTTTCTGATGGATCGCGTCACTTCACGCCTTAGTTCCAGAAAGACCGAGAATCTTCTCCTGAAAGCTAGTCTAGTCCAGCGGAAACTGCTGGAGGGGGGAGGGGGGGGGGTATGGTATTTCCTTCCCATCTCTGTTTCTTGTAGAGGCTAATTGCGTTTGGCTGCAACTCCTAATGTCTACAATATTTCTAATATAGAGCTAGCTAATACCGTCACATGAGTATCAGTGTCTATCTCGGGCGAGTCACGGGCGGTTAAAGCTTGAAAATGATTAGCTTTATCCAGCTAGACTTTCAGGAAATCTTTCTCTCTGGGTCAGCTAACTATGTCTACATCCATACTTTTCCAAAGGTTATTTCTGTATTTATTCATGCGATCAGTGTACTAGTTTTCAGGGTATGCCAACCCAAACTCCGGAAGGGTTTACGTAGCGTTTAAAGGTCTGTGATATTGGTTGTGATAGGCGATAGAATGAGGAATCTTCGTTACGTAATGGGCTGGGTGTTTTACGCTGCGTGCGATGGGAGGGGCGCAGGAGTGAGGAACACAGACGGAGCGAACAGAGAATGCCATTGAATATTTGACAGCGGATCTAAACGTTGGGAACTGATTAGTTGGAGACTTACTGAAGAACATTACCTATTTTGAAGGATTTCATCCTTGACTAGGACGCCTGTGTGTGTGAGTTGAAGATATTTTTCACGGGTTTAACGCACTACTGTAGGTAAGGTCGTAAAGTGTTACATTTATTTTTTGTTTATTTATATTTGTTTTCGTTTTCAAACTAAGTTTAGCCCACATTTAGCTTTTGCTTGTTAGCTCGATTTTACATGGATGTATGTGCAGCGACCGTCCCCAGTAACGTAGCACTTTGTTAGACTGTTTACGTGCGTAGGACCACACCACGTGTTGTATGGTATGGCTCAATCTTGCGTGAATAGTACAGTAAACAATCTTCTACAATACTTCGTCAAAGTTGCTGCTGAGATATTATGTTTAAGATGGATTTTCGAATCAAGAAATGTCTAAGTATTTAATAAATACATGACATATTTAAGCTAAAAGAACGCTTAGAGAGCAAACAAACGGTCACTTTCTTATCAGGTTTAGGGACAAGAGCTGCCATTCATTTTTATGATGGCTGTTACGTAACACATCGCAGTTTTGCATGGGGTTTCCATCTGTAAAGTGTTCACCTACTATAAGATGGGTTTTTAAAACACCGTTGATCTCCCAAATGTCATGATTACCATAGAAAAGGTCAGGCTCGTGGGTGAGAGCGCGCCTTTGTAAGAACGACCGACAACAACACTCATCCTCGAGCCCGTCCCGCAGCACGCGAGCCCGCCTGTTTAAACGGGATGGTGTCTGATGTATAGGTTGTGTTTTTTAGATTATAACATCTTTCGATCGTCACTACATTAAATTGTTATTATTATATTAGTTGAATGTACAAATGTTAAGATTAGCGATTAGAATAGCTTTAAGAGCTACGCACGTTAGTAATTTTCGTGCTGTGTTTACCTCGTTCCGCTATACAATCACATGACAGTACATCGAAATGGTGGCTACATGTGTGTACATGAGAATGTAAGCACATTTCTGATTAGAATATATATTCGTCTTTTGACTATATATATATGACAGAGTTATAAACATCCCATGATGTGTTGTGATCGCGAGTTGGAGGAGAGGTGAGAGGAAGCTGCGTGCTGTCCGGGTGTCAGACAGGTCCTGGACCATCTGCTGCGATGTAACCAACCAATTAAAAAAGATGAACTTTGACCTCCACCTGTCTAGTGTTCTGTTCCCCTCTCAAACACACACACACACACACACACACACACACCACACGCACACACACACACACACACACACACACACACACACACACACACACACACACACACACCCTTGGTTATAGGTTTGACTTTGTCCGTTTGAAGTGCTTCACTGTAGTGTTGTCTCCCCCCAGGGTCTGAGCCAGGGTGCTGACGGGCTGCAGCTGCCCACACACTGTCTTCATCTCTGGGGCCGGAGAGCCTGGCATGGGGGTCTGACCCTGGAGGACAGGAGCCGACACGCAGAGAGAAGAGAGAGAGAGGACAGCAGGTGACACGCAGAGAGAAGAGAGGAGAGGAGGACGGGAGAGAAGAGAGAGAGAGAGAGGACGGGAGAGAGAGAGGAGACAGCAGCCGACACGCAGAGAGAAGAGAGAGAGAAGAGAGAGAGAGAGAGAGAGGAGAGAGAGGAGAGAGAGAGAGAGAGGACAGGAGAGAAGAACAGAGGAGAAGGACACAGTCCGGAGGACAACCGTTACCATGACGCAGAACAGAGACCTGGTGGTGTTTTATATCCAGTATAAACTGGCTCAGAGAGACTTCCCGTTCAGTCACATAGATCTGACCAGCACGCTGCCCGGGGGGGGGGCCTCGCCGCACGCCAACGGGGCCCCTAACGGCACCAGCCCCGGAACGCCTCCCTCGTCGCCGCGGAGACGTCCGTCGTCGGGGGCGGGGCTAGACGAGGTGAAGGAGGCTCTGAGAGACTCGGCTAACGAGTTTGAGCTGCGGTACGCCCGCGCCTTCAGCGATCTGTCCTCCCAGCTGCACATCACGCCCGGCACCGCATACCGCAGCTTCGAGAGCGTCATGGACGAGGTGTTCCGCGACGGAGTCAACTGGGGGCCGCGTGGTGGGGCTGTTTGCGTTCGGAGGAGCGCTCTGCGTGGAGTGCGTGGAGAAGGAGATGAGTTCGTTGGTGCTCGCATCGCAGACTGGATGAGTCTCTACCTGGACCATCACATCCAGCCCTGGATACACAGCCAAGGAGGATGGGTGAGTCTCACCTGTGTGTGTGTGTGTGTGTGTGTGTGTGTGTGTGTGTGTGTGTGTGTTCTGGACGTCAGGGAGATGAATGCTAGGGGGTTAGAGGCAGGTACCTGCTAGTCCCAGGTGTCACTTGGTGTGTTGTGTAGAGATGGAGATGGCGTCTCCTGTTTCTCTCTCTCTCCTCTGTTCTCCTGTGTCTCTCTCCTCCTCTGTTCTCCTGTGTCTCTCTCTCCTCCTCTATTCTCCTGTGTCTCTCTCCTCCTCTGTTCTCCTGTGTCTCTCTCCTCCTCTGTTCTCCTGTGTCTCTCTCTCCTCCTCCTCTATTCTCCTGTGTCTCTCTCCTCCTCTATTCTCCTGTGTCTCTCTCCTCCTCTATTCTCCTGTGTCTCTCTCTCCTCCTCTATTCTCCTGT
>CAEFZP010000970.1:22500-24874 GCA_903064625.1 Mallotus villosus
CGGAGCGGTAAAACTCGCCCACGGAGTCAACCCCAGTCGTATGTAGGGCTTAGAACCCTGTACCTGCCCTGTACCTGCCCCTGCCCCTGCCCCTGTACCTCCCCCTGTACCTGCCCCTGTACCTCCCCCTGTACCTGCCCCTGTACCTCCCCCTGTACCTGCCCCTGTACCTCCCCCTGTACCTGCCCCTGTACCTGCCCCTGTACCAGACGTGCCCCAGACGTGTTGCAGACCACATGCAACCTCTCTCCCCCTCTCCTCCCCCTGTTTGTTTACCTCTTCTCTCATCCATCTCTACCTCCTCCTTCCATCCATCTCTCATCCTCTCTACCTCCTCCTTCCATCCATCTCTACCTCCTCCTTCCATCCATCTCTACCTCCCCTTCCATCCATCTCTACCTCTCCTCCTTCATCCATCTCTACCTCCTCCTTCCATCCATCTCTACCTCCTCCTTCCATCCATCTCTACCTCCTCCTTCCATCCATCTCTACCTCCTCCTTCCATCCATCTCTACTCCTCCTCCTTCCATCCATCTCTACCTCCTCCTTCCATCCATCTCTACCTCCTCCTTCCATCCATCTCTACCCTCCTCCTTCCATCCATCTCTACCTCCTCCTTCCATCCATCTCTACCTCCTCCTCCATCCATCTCTACCTCCTCCTTCCATCCATCTCTACCTCCTCCTTCTTCATCCATCTCTAACCTCCTCCTTCCATCCATCTCTACCTCCTCCTTTCCATCCATCTCTACCTCCTCCTTCCATCCATCTCTACCTCCTCCTTCCATCCATCTCTACCCTCCTCCTTCCATCCATCTCTACCTCCTCCTTCCATCCATCTCTACCTCCTCCTTCCATCCATCTCTACCTCCTCCTTCCATCCATCTCTAACCTCCCTCCTTCCATCCATCTCTACCTCCTCCTTCCATCCATCTCTACCTCCTCCTTCCATCCCATCTCTACCTCCTCCTTCCATCCATCTCTACCTCCTCCTTCCATCCATCTCTACCCTCTCTCCTCCTTCCATCCATCTCTACTCCTCCTCCTTCCATCCATCTCATCCACACCTCTGTTTTCCTCTCCCGCTGGCTGTGTGTGTAGGGGGTGGAGCTCAGGTGATTGGCTGTGGTGTGTAGGGGGTGGAGCTCAGGTGATTGGCTGTGTGTGTAGGGGGTGGAGCTCAGGTGATTGGCTGTGTGTGTAGGGGGTGGAGCTCAGGTGATTGGCTGTGTGTGTAGGGGTGGAGCTCAGGTGATTGGCTGTGTGTGTAGGGGGTGGAGCTCAGGTGATTGGCTGTGTGTGTAGGGGGTGGAGCTCAGGTGATTGGCTGTGTGTGTAGGGGGTGGAGCTCAGGTGATTGGCTGTGTGTGTAGGGGGTGGAGCTCAGGTGATTGGCTTTGTGTGTAGGGGGTGGAGCTCAGGTGATTGGCTGTGTGTGTAAGGGGTGGAGCTCAGGTGATTGGCTGTGTGTGTAAGGGGTGGAGCTTAGGTGATTGGCTGTGTGTGTAAGGGGTGGAGCTTAGGTGATTGCATTAGTGAGATGAGATGTTGCTGATGTCCACTGTGGATGTTTGTTTCGGGTGTCGTGGTGGCGCCAGTGGAAAGGGTGTGCTCTGTGGGAGGAGTTAGCATTGTTCAGTGTCCTAAACAAAGGACCTCTAGTCACACACACTTCAGTCAGACACACACACCTTACACACACTCACACACACCTCAGTCACACACATATGCCAGGTAATCAATGGCAGGCTCCATACTTAGTGTGTGGTCAATACCTCTCTATTGTATCTACAAGCAATCACACACACACACGCTGTACACACTCACACACGCTGCACACACACACTCGCTGCACACACACACACACTCGCTGCACACACACACTCTGCTTCAGAAGTGTTGGGGGTGTATGTAGATGTGTTTTATCACATGAATGTGTGTCTTTAGCTGTGCACATTGTATGTATTGTTTTTTGTTGTTGTGTGTGTGTGTGTGTGTGTGTGTGTGTGTGTGTGTGTGTGTGTGTGTGTGTGTGTGTGTGTGTGTGTGTGTGTGTGTGTGTGTGTGTGTGTGTGTGTGTGTGTGTGTGTGTGTGAGAAAGATAGAGAATCACAGCATCTGTTCGCTGCTGTTTCCACTGAAATGTCACCCTGCCTTGTCACATCATACATTGAATGTGTGTGTTTATGTTAGGCAGAGTGGCTGGGTTCATATGTTGTTGTGCGTGTGGTGCGTGTGTGTGTGTGTGTGTGTGTGACCAAACACATCCATCCAGCTCTGCTCATCTGTGTTCATTCTATTCTGCTCCCTGTTTCTGCTCAGGCTTCATGGAAAATCAGGTCATGAGGCAATTCCTGTTCCTCTCTCCCCTCTCT
>CAEFZP010000971.1:0-25000 GCA_903064625.1 Mallotus villosus
GGCAGAGTTACAGATGGGCTTCCTCCCCAGCCTCCCTCCCCGGCCTCCCTCTCCAGGCCATCCATCCCCACCTTTCCCTGGCCCGGCCTCCCCTCCCCCGGGCCATCCCTCCCCGCCTCCCTCTCCATGCCTCTCTCCCCGGCCTCCCCCCCCCTGCCTCCCTCCCGTCCTCCCTCTCCAGCCTCTCCTCCCCGGCCTCCCTCCCCGGCCGTCCCCTCCCCGGCCTCCCTCTCCAGGCCTCCTCCCCCCAGCCTCCCTCTCCCAGGCCTCTCTCCCCTCTCTCCCCGGCCGTCCCTCTCCCGTCCTCCCTCCCCCTCCTTCCTCCTCTCCCAGCTCCCGGCCTCCCTCCCCGCCTCCCCCCGTCCTCCCTCTCCAGGCCTCCTCTCCAGGCCTCCCCTCGCCTGGCCTCCCTCTCCAGGCCTCCCTCCCCGGCCTCCCTCCCCGGCCTCCCCTCCCCGGCCTCCCTGTCCCGGCCTCCCTCCCTCGCCTCCCTCCCCCGGCTCCGGAGGGGTGTATGTATCTGTGTTGCGTCTCCGGGGATCACGAGGGCCCTCGTCTGCGAGGTGGGGTTTTCCACCAGCCATCGCATGGATTCAGCGGGCATCTTGAACTAGATCATGTGCATCGTTTCTCCTCCTCCTCTCCCTCCCCTCTTCCTTCCCTCCTCCCTCCATCCATCATCACCTCTGGTCCTTTTTCTGCTGCCTCATTTTTTCTGCTCCTCATTTTTTTCGCTGCTCCTAACACCATCTCCTCTGACCCGCTCATCACCCCCACCTCCCCCTCCCCCCCCCCCCCCCCCCCCCCTCCCTCTGAGTTAGTGTGCATCGGTGTCTGGGAGCTGTAGCAGCGTGATAGGACCCACCTGTCTTCCCCTCCCCCCCCCCCCCTCCCCTTGATGTGCAGTAAGTGATCTACACCAGCCAAATGTCAGGTGAGTTATTATAGTTCCCTCCCTGCTGAGTTCCACACATCTGGATGAAACCCAGTAACATGACTGGGCTTACGGCCTCCTCATAGATCAGCCTTCTTCTGGAGACTCTCTCTGTCTCCGTGTGACGAAGGCTCAGATCAGGGCGTGTCCTCGCGGGAGATTTACACCGACGGAGCCCGGACTCGGAGCTTTGAAGAGCAGTACAAATAAAACACAGCTACTTCAGGCTGCATGCTCAGGCGCAAGGTTTCGGGCGCTGAAGTAGACTTCAAACCACCTCCTTTACATATTCAGGAGGGATACGAGCGCCTAGGAGGTGTTGGACCCCTGAGCCAGGCAGCCAGACTTTTAAAGTGTTTTACTTGACAGATTTTTTTTCTTTATTGAACTATCTCATCAGTCGATCGTACACCAGCGTCCCAGCTCCTTGAAAGCTCTCTCCCCTTCACGAGACAGTGATGACACAGCCTTTTGATTTACCGGCTAATCACAAGCTTTTAATATATTCTCTGATATATGAAAGATGGTATCGTCGCCTTATGAAAAGAGAATAATTTGTTTCTGGGAAGGCTGTGCTCTGCCTCCTGTCTTATCTCCGCTCGCATCTCTCTTCATCCCAGCAAAGGGCTTTTATCCAGGATTCTGTGTTAAGGTGTGTGTGTGTATGTGTGGTGTTGGTATGTGTTCGTGTGTGTGTGTGTGTGTGTGTAATGTTGTGTGTGTGTGGTTTTAACCTCCAAAACCTTCCTTTCCTGTCATCAGGTTCTATCTTTCTGCAAGGTGGAATTGTAAGCTAATTTCCTCGGGAAGATATAAACATCTCTACCCTGCAGATGGTATTGCTTTTTTCCATCTCTTTCGTTCCAACTTTTCGGGATAAATATTGTTTTATATTGTTTCACTGTGGCTAGCAGTTGGAAAAGTCTCTGACTTGGTTTGGCACAAAAATGGACGCCATCACCGTTCAGCAATCTCTTCACTCTCCTCATCTACAAGACCTCATCCCTCATCCTTCCGCTCACCCTGCAGGCGTCATCCGTGAGAGTTACGAAGGCCACGACCAGTGGTCCCCGTCACCCTGCTGGCCATCGCGTCATCCTGGCCTTCGCTATGGGCGCCATCTTCTCGGGATCCTCGTGTACTGTGTCTGCGACCACAGAGGAGGGACGTCAGTCTGCCGGGACGCAAGGACAAAGGAGAACCTGCCAGGGGGTCCCATGAACAGGTGAGGGGGCGTGGGGGGGGGGGGTGTGGGGGGGTGGGGTGTAGGGTGTTAGGGGTTGTGGTGGGGGGGTGTTGTGGGGGTGTTAGGGGTTGGGGGTGTAGGGTTTTGGGGGTGTAGGGGTGGAGGGGGTGTAGGGGTGTAGGGGTGTAGGTCTTAGGGTTTCGGGATGTGAGGGGTGTGGGGTTGTGGGGTGTGTAGGGTGTCGGATGTTAGGGGCGTGGGGCTGTTGTGGGTGTTGGGTTGTGTGGGGTTTGTATGGGTGTCGGGGTGTTTGGTTTTAGGTGGTGTGTTTGGGGTGTGGGGGTGTGTTGGTTGTCGGGGTGTGGGTGGTTTAGGGGTGTAGGGGTGTGGGGGGTGTAGGGGGTGTGGGGTGTAGGGATTAGCTTGAATTTTTGGATCCGTTTTTTTTTTTACATTGAAATAAATACATCTAGCTGAATCTCAGTGCAAATCTTTGTGGTTGGCAGTGTGACCAAGCTGACACAGACATGGCGGTTGAGACCAGGCCCAAAGATGGCCGACGCGGAGGGGAGCCGTCTCTCACCCCCTGATGCACGCACGGCCGTCTTGGCCAATCGGCAAGACTGCTGCTCACGCGACCGCACCGACCGTCACCTGGCCGCCTCCCACCCGTGGACTGCCAGCGCCATATGCAGAGTCCGAACGCGCTACTGCTCAGACACAGCGCAGCAACTGTCTCCCCTCCGGCCCGCGACGGAGACCACCCCAAGCCGCATTACCGCCAATAAATCCCTCTCTATGTATCTTCAAACCCCGGTCCACCACTGGTTCTCTCCACTACAGGCTCCCTTCACCAAGGACCTCCGCGACCTTTTGCCACCGTGCAAGCACCCTGTGACTCGCCTCTCCCCTGAGAGCGTTACTCCGGACACATTCTCCAGCGCTGGTGCGGGTCACTCTGCCCTCAGCACAGCAGACCTTTATCAGCACCAGGCGTACCAGCTACGCGTACGTGGCAGCACCACACCGCATAGCGACCTGAGCCTGGAGCGAAGACAGGGAGCACGCTGGAGTACATGACCCGTAAGCTCTGTCTCAGCCACGGCACTGGAACGGCCTGGGCTGGGGAGGCTGGCTAGCCCTGTCCGCCCACGGGTAGCGTGAGGGAGGCCTCGCTGACGCGTGCCTGCCTCCGTGCACCCAGATGGTAAAGCGTCTGAGGTTGCACTCACTCCGTGTACGACGGGCTAATATCGCTCTGCCAAGGCCGCTCGTGTCCGTCGCCAAACTATCCTCTCTCTCACACTTGAAGAAAACGCCCAACACACAACTCGTCCAACTCCTCGCTGCTGTCTCGCATCAGATGCTGCTGCCCGCGTGAGAGCGCCCGCCTCCGGCGCCCGCAGAGTGGACTCCTACACCTTTGACCACGCGGGGATGTCGGTTGTCGCCGGCGGACAGCATGGGGTCGTACGGTCCCTGCCGAGGTCAGGGTCAACCCTGCAGCCGGACGTCAAGCGTCTTGTGTCGCTGTCGACAAAGGTCAGTTCAGTGACTCTCTCTGCGCTGTAGTCGGGACGGTTGTGATCGCCACTCACTCATACATCCACACACACACACACGCGAAGAAACGAGGAGAGCAACCTTGCAACGTCTCGTTTCAGCCTCGTTCGATTTTATGTTATTTGAAAAGATTTGTATTTTTGGTTGGGTCCGTGCCAGCAGGAGGAAACATTCACACACTATCTTCAAGAAAACGTTTTCTTTTATATCTATATATGTGTAAATATTATCATCAAACAAATGGTGGTGTTGTTGTCTTGTTGGTTGTTGTGGTGGGGAGCTCGCTGCTTAGCGGGTTCCGTCCCGCGAACTGACGAGGGAAAACAGACGTGAATATTGAATCAACAACATCCACTCTGACCTTCGACACGGACGCTCGACCAGACTTGGGTTTAACCACAACAGATGCATGCCTGAACGCACATGACACCACCACACAGGGGGTGATCGCTATATTGATCTTTTCGAGTGGACACGAACCAGCGGGCACTAGGACCCAGTCGTTAATGCAGTCGACTGCAGTGTTTTTTCATGGGAAACTGTGAAGAGCTGAAGTCAGTGTTTCATAAGGCTACAGTACCACAGCGAGTGCGTGCTCCCGGTTCTCTGTCTTCCTGGGTTCTCCGTCCGGGGATCATGTAGGAACCTCATGGTCTGGTCCTGAATAACACACCCTGACTGTTTGTAAGACTATCGCTGGTCGTATTTATTTTTATAATAAGTGGACTGTTGTGAAAGAGAATATGTCTTGCCTTTTCCGTTGGTTTGTTTCTTGCTTTTATTTTTGCTGGTACCTTGTGATTTCCGCGCGTGCGATTAGTCATCTCACGATTGGTGTCTCTTTTGGGTGGGGAATTCCGGGGAATGGTCTGGGAGAAAAACAACAATGTCGTAGTGAGATGGAGAGATCAGAGAGAAAGAGATCTGTTAATCTTAATATCAAGTGTCTAGTGTGAAGATTAATAGTCAGTAAACTGGAAGGATCGCATAGCCGTACCACCTAAGAACCGAAGTCCGCCGAAAGGTTTCCTGTGCTGGACCAGGGCGTCACGTTACGCAGCGTCTACCTTGTGCTGTGCCGTGGGACCGGGAGTGTGACGCAGGTGCGCATGTGAATGGACGGCTGGTGACCAGGGGCGCTACGTACGCATGTCACCTGTGCTGTACGGTGGGACCAGCGTTCGTACTGTACGCAGGTCACCTGTGCTGTACGTGGACAGGTGCGTTCGTACGCAGTCTCTGCTGTACGGTGGGACCAGGGCGTCACGTTACGTCAGCTCCTGTGCTGTGCGGTGGGACCAGGGGAGTACGTTACGCCGGTCACCGTGCTGTGCAGTGAGAAAGGGAGTCACGTTACGAAGCTATGTGCTTGTACGTGGGACCAGGCGTACGTTACGCAGGTCTCATGTGGCCTGTGGTTGCGGGACCAGGGGCGCGCCTCCGTACGCAGGTCTCCTGTGCTGTGCGGTGGGACGGGGGCGTTACGTTCGCAGGTCTTCCTGTTGCTGTACGGTTGGACAGGGCGTTACGTTACGCGGGTCTCTGTGCGCCAGTGCGGACCAGGGGCGTTACGTTACGCAGGTCTCCTGTGCTGACGGTGGGACCAGGGGGCGTTCGTTACGAGGTTCTGTGCTGTACAGGTGGGAAAAAACCGGGGCCGTTACGTTACGCAGGGTCTCCTGTGCTGGGCGGTGGGACAGGGGCGTTTCCGTTACGCAGCTCTCCTGTCTGTACCGTGGACAGCGTTCGTTACGCGCAGTGTCCTACGTGCTGTCCGGTGGACTCATGTCTTTCTCCAAGCTTGAGATGTTGGTGCCTCTCCGAGACTGGAGGGGCTTATTGATTTACGGGTCAGCGGGGCAGAGATAGGGACCACGTCCTTCCACGTCGCTGCGCAGTCAGACTCCTGAGACTCGCATCTCACTCCGCCATCTGCATCCCTCACCCAGCACGGTGGCTGTGTGTCGAGCCATAACCTTCGTTTCGTCATGATTGGCTGCTGGCCTCACTGGCGTGCCATCATGGTCACTTTTGCATGTAACAGTGCATACAAAAATAAAGGAGAGAGATGAGCTAACGAAACATAAGCAGCCAACCCAAGACTATAGAATCTACGTACACTTGCACTCAGAGAAAGAGATGGGGGATGCTACTGGCATGTGCCGGCTCTGGAGGGCCTCCATCTTGGCTCGCTGAAATACCGTCTTTTCTCTGAGTGGCTCACACTCACAGGCCACCCTCCTTCGTGTGATAGCATCTGTTCACCTGGTCTCCTCTGTCTCTTCCACGTCGTCATGATTGTGCCTCAACACCCTGAAGTAGTGACCATTCTGTCTCTTTTTTGTTGCTGTTAACTATGTTCCTTTCTAGTGTTTTTCTGATCATTTCGAACGAAGAAGACTGGTACGGCCACTTAAGATTTCGGTGTCGTTTTGTGTAATTGTGGTCCCTAGCAATGTACAACCAAGGGCTGGAAGAGATGACAAGTCCTCTCTCCTCTCCTGTCTTCTCATCTCTCTACTCTCTCTTCTATCTCCTACTATTCGCCTCCACCTCTCCTCCTCTCTTCCCTCCCTCCAGTACACCTCATCTTTGTGGTTCATTTTCTGATGGTGCCAATGATGCTTAAAACACAGCCTGATGTGAGTGATGGCAGTGTCTACCATAATGATTGTGAGTGTTCTTATTTTTAATTTCACCCTTAAAGTCCGGTATTTGTTTTTACGCTTTTTACTCTTTAACGTTCTTTTTTTTCTGTTTTGATTGAGATTGAATCTATTTGACGTGACATAAGTGGATGCTAAATGTGTGTTTTGGAGAGGGCCTCCCTCGTGTCGTTCATCTCTGTGCGCTGGGAGACCCCACACCTCGACTACTAGGACAAAGCACACCTGTGGACCAACACCTGTTAGAACCAACACAGGTCACATACTGGGTCTCAATCTAGAGGTGGGAACACTTGAAGTATTGCTGTGAGCTTTGATTGAACATTCCTGTTAGAGGTTGGCACCCTACGTGCCCTCGGGTTTCCCACATTGGTGTCATCGTCCGGGTGATATAATCAAAAGTGCGCCACACTGTAGCTCGATGTGTTTGACCCAGTGTGACAGCTGTCCGAGTGTTTGCTGACCACGTCGGTCTGCACAGGCTGGTCCTGTCGTAGAGAGAGAAACATCTTCTAATGTTAGAAGAAGGATACATATGTGTATTCAGAACCCCTTTCTCGTTTATCAAAGATAAACATGTTCAGGAAACGGATTATTAGCGCTGTTTTTATTCACTATCCGAGCGAAACGTCAGAGAGTTTAGATTTATTTACCAATCCGACCTCTTTTTCACTCTTCCTTACTTGATCCACGTCCTTTTACTGACCATCTATTTTCCCCGCACCCATCCGCCCACCCCAATCAAACGAGCACTCTGATCGACATGTACAGCGGGTACATTCTTGAACTCAGCGGCCGTTTGTGTACTTCTGGTGGAAGAAAGACTGTCTATGTCTCGCTTGCTGGCCGTCGTGACTTGTGGGGTGGGCATCTAACACACGGGGCAGTGCTGGAATAGGCGAGGATGGTCTGTCTCGTCGGTAACTCAACTACAGGTACATACTGTAGATGCTTGTGTGTGTTCAACTGCCAGGGACTGCGTCATGGCAACAGCGTCACGGCAACAGATTAGAGGTTTTACTGAGAGGAGGAAAGGATTCACACTGTGTATGTCCTGATCCTGGTTCAGATATTCTCAATTTTTTTTGTTTTGTTTGTTGATCATTGTTTAAGAGTGGGTTTTGAACTGGATTATTGAGGGACAGGGATTGGAAGAAATTAGAAGAAATGTGTGGGAGTTTTCATGAGGTCTCAACGATCTCGGATCAGTGTCCTAGGATTGTATTTTCCATGATGTAACGTAGAGAAATGCTCAGTGTTTCAACTAAAGATTTGAGTCATCACTGGTCATTGGAAATACTGTACTCAGTCCCCCCAATGCTGAAACATTGTAATTTGATGAGGACGCTAGTACGATAGCTCATACAATTAACATGTACTAATATCTAATAACATTAATACGTGGGATGAGTACACTGTGTTTAGTTGTTATGTTTTTTAAGTTGAAAACACTTACATTTCTTTACTTGAACTCCATCTTTGTAGAGGAGATATGGAGATATGGGTTTCTCTCTCCTCTGTCTCTGAAGGTCGGGGTGCCTGTAGATCGGGGTTGGAGTGCACGGTAAGTTTGGAGGTGCGCTGTGTTGGTGCACTGTATACGGGGTTGGAGGTGCACTGTAAGGGGGTTGAGTTGCACTGTTTAAGGGGGTTGGAGGTGCACTGTAGTGGAGGTGCACTGTAAGGGGGTTGGAATGTGCACTGTAGGGGTTGGAGGTGCCTGTATGTTGGAGGTGCACCGTAAGGCGGGTGGAGGTGCACCGTAGCGGCTGGGAGGATGCACTTGTGTAAGGGGGTTGAGTGTTGCGCTTCGTCTCTTCAGAGCACACGGCTGATGCATCGGAGATGGACGTCTCTCTCAACACTGTTGTGGACTTGTTAAGCTTGTAAGATATGTGACGTCACCAGATTTTCCCTGCCTCTTCTTGTCCACTCCTTACATCTCTGAACTCTGCAGCTTTCACTTTGTGATTTATCTGCTAGTGATTTCGTAAATGTTTTGTTTTCTGTTAAAGAAAAAATTCTCTTTATTTCATATAAATTGCAAAGATGTCATAAAAAAATTAAAATATAAAAAATACAATCGCTGTCATGAGGTTGGTCCTGGCATTTCTCGCTGACTGACATGTGAGATGTGATCCAGAAACCCACGGCCCTACTCGTCTACTCTTGGCATCCTGAATTACACAGGTAAACAGTTAACAGGTAACCAGGTAGTTTTGCAGTGCGCATTTCGGGCCTTGTGTAAATCTTATGTTATGTTACAAAGCTCTACTAGGCTTTTGTCAAAAATGTATTTTATTGTATTATCTATAGTTAGTTTCTAAGAGTGTGGCACTCTGAGATTCTATGATGAATAATGAGCGCGTGTACAATAAAGATGAATTATTATGATATTAGACTCGGAAGACTCCAGAACTTAAAGCAGGTCACGACAGCAGATGAGTGTTGCCACTCACGTGGGCTGAGAAGAAAACACAAAACGTTGTAACCGTGATTAGTCCTTGTGTGTGTTTCGATCAAAGGATTCCCTCCCTCTGGAGACTGAGACATGTTGATAGGACTGGGCGATAGCAGAACCATGATGTGCAGACAAGATGGGATAGCTGGAGTAACCTCACATCATCAGATGTTTGATAGTGAGGAGTGGTTGGCTGTGGGTAAACAGGATCAGATAAAGGTCTGTCTGGAGCCTCCTCTGGCCGCTCGGGCTCGCTCACACACACACACACACACACACACACGCACACATGACCTGAGGCAGCCCACAGGGACGCTTGTGTGGTGTGTGTGTTTGTGTGGAGATTAGATTAGCAGAGCGACAAAGGGTTGAAGTGCTTGACGTTTCCTGACATGCTGAAGTAGTATTGCCTGTGACTGTTTTTGTGCCTTTAAGATGTGTGTGAGACATGCAAGGTGTGTGGAGACACACGCACACACACACTACACACGCACGCACACCACACTAACACACACCACCACACCCACACACACACTACACTCACACACACACCCACCTACAGCTCTCACACACACACACACCCACACCCGAACACTCACACACACACCCACACTAACACTCACACCACACGCACACTGCACACACCCACGCGCACGCACACACTCCACACTACAACATCCCACACTAACACTCACAACACCTACACTCCACAATGCACACACACTACACACACCACACTACACCCCCCACACACACACACACCAACACTCCACCACACACACCAATCACACACACACACACACGACGTCGTGCCAGTCAATGGCAGATACACATGCTCTGCTCTGTCTGCATGTTTGCTACAGTTAGCAGTACGTCTCGTAAATGATGCTTCTGCATGACTCATACCTGACCACTGCAGTCACTACTGGCTATGCACATTCCTCATCACAGGGTGGTTGGGTATATGACGTTTCACAGAGTGCGTTGCGATTTGGTTGTTGGTTCCACATGACCAGAACCATGTGTTCCAGCTATACACGTCTGGGCCGGGTTCTCCGATGCGTGATAGTGGTTGTGTGGAACCTGGATTGCTGAAACGATGAGGAGCACACTGACACATGGGATCAGCGAGGGATAGTGTGATGTAGTGTGTGTTGTGTGTGTGTGCTGTGTGTGTTTTGTGTGTGGTGTGTGTGTCGGTGCAGCACACCAAGGTGTGTAGTGGGCGGAAAGAAGATTTCCTTACATCTATCGACCAACATCCTCATGCCAGCAAAACACTGAGTCTGCATCCAAACATATACACAACACACATACACACACCACACACATACCACACACGCATACACACACACACACATGCCTAGACATAACAACCTATCTCTGTCTGGTTTTAATCCCATTCAGCTGGCAGGGCCCTGTGCTCATTTCGAGAGCCCCACAATCTGTGTCAACAACAAGCTTAGAGCAGTGTAATCCTTTTGACCTCTCGTCCAGACCTCGTTCCCCAAGCTCACGTCTGCCCGTTAATGACCCACATCCTGGCCCCTGGACGTGTCACACTCCTGGCCCCTGGACGTGTCACATCGTCTGCCCTGTCCTGTAAGACAGTGTGTGATGAGCGTGTCCTGTCTGAATGAGCCTCCATGAGACATCCTAACTTCTGACGGCTCCCCTCTCATTGTCGTTTTGTGGTTTTTTGTGTCGAGGTGGGGGGGGGGCTATTTAAACACCTCCTTCTTTCAACCACATGCTTCTTCTCCATTTTTTCTCGCCTTCATTCTCTGCCTCTCATTTCTCTGCCTCTCATTCACTGCCCTCATCTCTTCGCTGCTCTCTCTTCACTGCCTCTCCATTTCTCTGCCTCTCATTCCACTGCCTCTCATTCTCTGCCTCTCTTTCTCTGCCTTCTATTCACTGCCTCTCTTCACTGCATCTCATTCTCTTGCCTCTCATTTCATGCCTCTCATTCCTGCCTCTCATTCACTGCCTCTCATTCTCTGCCTCTCGTTCTCTGCCTCTCATTCACTGCCTCTCATTCACTGCCTCTCTTCTCTCTTCCTTTTACCAGCTCACACACCACTCACACAAACATTTTTCACATGTTCCGATGTATAGTCTGTATTTCGCTCTTCTCGCTCTCTTTCACACTCTCATTCACACACACAAACAGTAAATGTGTGTGTGTGTGTATCCTGATCTGTCTTTCACAGGGAGGAATTGAAAGATGAGCTTTGTGTTTGTTGTTGTCATCTTGTGTGTTTTTGTTTACAGCTAACTGCACCGCCCTCCTCTCGGTAAGGGCACATTATCTGTACAGTAATACCACCAGTACCCAAGTACAGTCCACAACACACACCCCCAAACGACAGCCTGCCCTGTGGAGACGTTAATCCCTAAAAAGCCACAGAACATCACAGGAAAAGAAACACACACAGTAAGTCATGTCGCAAACGGAACAAAAAAAAACCCAGTCGTATTTTTCTTCAGCTTTTGTGTCAAGGGGGAAGAAAAAACACACATGAGATGTACTATTGTGATTTTGAATGTTGATGATGCAGGAGGGAAGAAAGAAACCCACTACGCAGAAGAAGAAGGAAACACTCCGAGTGCCCTCGGGGGGGCGGGAGGGAAAGGTCCTAAAGGCTGGGGCTAGGGCTGCTGATGAGATGGGAGGGACTCAAGAACAAGGGAAGCAATGCTTGTGAGACGTATGGCGGTGGAGTGATACTCCAATAAGAAAAGCAGAACGCGTTAGATTGGGTCGGTATATAGGGAGGTTTTGTTTAATGCTCCATTCTATTTAGCCTTGTGGATTCTTGGCTATTGGATATCTCGCATTTGTGCGTCTTGGATCCTTGGTGTTTTGGATTTGGGATCTTGTTGCCTGGACAGTGGAGGGCTCGGGCGACGAACGAATGACATTTCCCGTCTGAACTCCCAGCTTCGCTTTAGGTCGCAAAGACATTAACGCCTGTTTATACCCGCATCTTTATGTACATCCGATGTCGTATTTTCACTTGCCTTTGCCTAAGGATGTCGCTGCTTCGCGAAAGCAGAGGGAAGGGAGAAGGACGGTGTTCCCTGGAGGCAGCTCGAGGTCGGGCTGGGAATTTAGGGAGGATGGACAGAGGGAGGAGAACGTCGGAGTTTTGTCGAGGCAGAGGAAGAGATAGGAAGGCAGTGTTTCTGAGATCAGAGGCCAGTCTCTAGAACATACATCATCAAGGACAGGAAGTGAGCAAAGGTTGTTGTGTGATTGGGTGATTCTGCCTCGGTCCGATCTGCCAACACGCACACACACACACACTGCACACACACACCACACCACACAGACACGCACACACTCACCACCGACACCACACACTCACACACTCACACACGCAAGACACCCACCATATGCCTCCTGTGAGGGCTGGGACTGGGTATTGATGAGGTGCCACACTGACTGGGACCTGCTGTGTGCTCAGTGATCACACACCACACGACACACACCACACACAAACACACACAGCGGTATGAAGGGTGGTCACTCACAGGAACCAGACCAGAGCGTGACACGCGTAGGACAACATGCACAGCGAGAGGTCTGGTCGAAGGCGCCGGGCAACGCGCGAGTTTGCGTCAAGTCAGCGCACTCAGCTCGTACGCAGCGCCGAGATAGTGCTATGTTAGTCGCGCGAAACTCTAGACGATACGTCGATCGAGGCTCGCGAGCAAGTCAATGCACGAGTAGCGATATCTCTCTAGATGTACTCAAATAGCCGGGAAAATCGTCGGATCTCTCGTAGCTCGCTCTCTCTCTATTTCCACTCGGCTCTCTCTCTATATACTCTCTACGCTCTGATCTCTCTCTTCTAGCTCTCTCGTCTCTCTCTCTCCGACTCTCTCTCTCTGTCTCGCTCTCTCTCGCGACTCTCTCGCTCTATCGGACTCTCCTCTGTCTCTCTCTCTCTCTATTGACTCTCTCTCTCGACTCTCTGCGCTCTGGACTCACTCACTCACTCGTCTCTCCTTCTCTCTCTCTCTCTTGACTCGCGACTCTCTCTTCTGCTTCTCTCTCTCTCTCTCTCTCTCTCTCTGTCTCTCTATTCTCTTCTCTCTCCCGCTCTCTCTCGCCACACTCTTAGTGTGATATCTAATTTACTTCTCAGATAGTTTTTACTTTACATAACCTATCATTCCATTAACTTGGTATAGCAGATGGCCTGAGTTTGCACTCCCTGCTGTGTCGCCAAAGGGGAAACGTCTCATAAAGTACATTAATGAAAGCTCTTGTTGGAAATAATTAATACATGAATCACTGGGGTCTATGATGCCTGTGAGTGTGTGTGTGTGGTGTGGTATGTGTGTGTGTGTGAGAGAGAGAGTTGTGGTCTTGTTTGAATACTGTGACATTTTACATGTGTTTTGGGTTATTTTGATGTTGATACCTGTACCACACTTAATGACGGAAGTCACGCTTGGAAGTGCGTTTTGCAGCTGCAAAATAACTTGCCTAATTGTACTTCCGTGTTGTCATGTTGACATCGACCCCATGATGATGAATTACATTATCAGGTAATCTAGCTAATTTTAGCGACTGGAGGTTTTGAATGCTGCAGCGGGTTTATTAAGAAAGAGTTACTCCGGGCCTGATCACCTAGATAAGGGAGGCGGGGGAGATCATATCATTATAAATATATATATATGTATTTGAAAACTAACACAGAACAAGATTGGACTGGTCTCCGGTGACCGGAAGAGCGGTACAGGACGAGAACGTTGTCCATGCTTCACGGGATTGGAAGGTAAGCCTCGCCTCTCTGGAGGAATCGACAGGTGCCAATCCGCGAGCGTCAATCTGTCCGTTAATGTTTGAACCGGAACATTTCCGTGGCCCGAGGGTCGTTCTGGTCTGCTGTGAAAAGTCAACTAGACCAGCAATGATTATAACATTATATGTCTCCATTCCTTCCAATACGATCATATAAATATCGCTGGTTAAGATGACTGTTCACGACAGGCCAAAACAATATCCAGCACTAGACGTCACGATATGTAATTTCGGCGACAAACATAGCAACCGTCTACCTGTTTCTCCACCGTGTCTTCATATTTTTGTCTCGGCGAAATTGACTGTTAGTAAAGGAAAGTTTGAGTTTTTAAAGGACCTCAGTTTGGGAAGGAGCCCAATATTTTGTGTGTGTCTGTATTAAGTGCACTTGTTTGCATGTATCTATGAGGTGTGGGTGTGTGTCTGTGAAGTGTGGTCTTGAGATGTGTGTGTGTGTGTGTGTGTGTCTGTGAGATTGGTGTCTTTGTGAAGTGTGTGGTGTGTGTATGAGATGTGTGGTCTTTGTGAATGTGTGTATGAAGTGTGTGTGTGTCTATGAAATGTGTGTGTCTGTGAGGTGTGTGTGGTGTGTCTGTGAGGTGTGTGTGTGTCTCTGTGAGGTGTGGGTGTGTGTCTGTGAGGTGTGTGTGTGTCTCTGTGAGGTGTGTGTGTGTGTCTGTGAGATGTGTGGGTGTGTCTCTGTGAGGTGTGGGTGTGTGTGTGGTCCTGTGAGGTGTGTGTGTTGTGTCTGTGAGGTGTGTGTGTGTGTCTGTGAGGGTGTGTGTGTGTGTATGTGTGTATCTGTGAAGTGTGTGTCTGTGAGATGTGTGTGGTGTGTGTGTGTGTCTCTGTGAGGTGTGTGCGTGAGGTGTGTGTCTGTGAGGTGTGGGTGTGTGTGTGGTCTGTGAGGTGTGTGTGTGTGTGTCTGTGAGGTGTTTGTGGTGTGTGTGTGGTGTGTGTGTGGTGTGTGTCTCTGTGAGGTGTGTGTGTGTGTCTCTGTGAGGTGTGTGTGGGTGTCTCTGTGAGGTGTGTGTGTGTGTGTGTCTCTGTGAGATGTGGTGTGGTGTGTGTCTCTGTGAGGTGTGTGTGTGTGTCTCTGTGAGGTGTGTGCGTGAGGTGTGTGTGTGTGTGTGGTCTCTGTGAGGTGTGTGCGTGAGGTGGTGTGTGTGTGTGCTCAGAGACAGGAGATGGCTGCTGTGACAGTCCTATCAACACAGTGTCAGAGGGAAGCTGTGTCAGAATATAAGCTGTGCCTGGCTGTTGAACTACAGCTGTCAGAATGTTGACAACCTGCTTGCATTCACATGATGGTTCTAGAACTGCTAATGAGCAGGCCTTTCCTTATGACATCACATGATGGTTCTAGAACTGCTAATGAGCAGCACTTTCCTTATGACATCACATGATGGTTCTAGAAATGCTAATGAACAGCACTCTCCTTATGACATCACATGATGGTTCTAGAAATGCTAATGAGCAGCACTTCCTTATGACATCACATGATGGTTCTAGAACTGCTAATGAGCAGCACTCTCCTTATGACATCACATGATGGTTCTAGAAATGCTAATGAGCAGCACTTTCCTTATGACATCACATGAGGGTTCTAGAACTGCTAATGAGCAGCACTTTCCTTATGACATCACTGGGACCCTGTCAGCAGAGGGAGATGTGCTGTGTGTGTAGCTGCTAGTGATATTATACTATATGCAGTATATAGTATCATACTACATTCTACACCATACCATGTACTATATACTACACCATCCTACACAGTATATACTTCAGAACACACAAACACACGCTGGCCTGAATACAAGCATCTCACGCAGCCAGTTCAAGATCAGATCAAGTCTTTTATATGTAAACACACACACACACACACACACACATTCTGAGAACACACACACATTTAGAGGAAGTACACACAGTCCCAGGAAGACACACACACCTACACACCCACAGCCACCCACACATACACAAACACACACAGCGCAGCAGGAAGACAATGAAGAAAGGTTTCCTTTGAGCTGCAGGGTGAGGAGGTGTGGCCTGTCAGGAGGTCCACGTCCAGGGTGTCTTCACCTGACCTGGGCTCAAACACGTTGCTCTGTTCTCCACCACAAGTACAACACAGTTTAACCTTGTGTGCTACTGAGGGGGTCAGAGTTCAACAGAGAGGCTGGAGGAACCCGCCGCGTTCTAGATTGTTCTGTCGAAGGTTCTGAAATGATTTTGAGATATTTTTAATCTCTCCTGGAGCACACACTCTCTCTCTCTCTCTCTCTGTCTCTCTCTCTCTCTCTTTTTGTCCCTGTGACAAAAACACTCACTCAAACAAACACTCTCTCTCTCTTTGTCTCTCCCACACAAACACACACACTCACTCTCTCTCTTTGTCTCTCTCACACACACTCTATTCATTCCACACAAGGTTGCAAAATGACTTTGCGTATAGAGGATTCTCCTAATGGGTAGTGTCTCGTGTTGTTGTCTAGTGTGTGGGTCATGTTGGCTACAGGCCTGCTTGCAGCCCTGTCTCTATGCTCATAACACAACTCAATGTTGATGATTAATCACTAGCAGGCATTAAGTACCTGAAGGTTCTGTCACATGACGAGAGGGGACAGAGCCCCACCATCGGCACACACACACACACACACATATAGGCACACCACACACACACACACACATCGGCACACATATAGGAAAACCAACGACACATCACTACACACATATAGGCACCAGACACACACACCACACAACACCATCGCACCACACACATATAGGCACACACACACACACAAAATAGCACACACACACACACACCATCATACCGTTGGCACACCTCATATAGGCACATGCAACACAAACACACAACAGCACTCTTAGCCATCATCAGACTGCGACAAGTAAAATCAGATACGGATGCGACAAAGGCGCGCGCGATACACCTCCTCCTCATAGAAATCCTCCTCCGATCGCTGCCTCCTCCTCCTGCCCTCTCCTCACGCATCATCCTTCCTCCTCTCCTCCTCCTCCTCCTCCTCATCCTCCTCCTCCTCCTCCTCCTCCCTGCATCTCCTCTCCTCCCCTGCTAACGCCCTGTCACCTGATCCAGAGGCTGTGGGCAGGCTGTCAGACCTGTCCTCTGCCCTCACACACACACACACACACACACAATCTGTGCATTTTCCACCCACACACTTCTCATCTAAGTTCACACACACACACCCTTGCCATTCGTCAGTGGTGTATAATCATGGGTCTCAGCTGCGGTGCGTGTGTGTGTGTGTGGGGGCGGATCACTCTAGGGGGGATGACAGACAGACAGCACTCTGGGACACACTGAAGGTCACAGAGTCAAGATTATACAGCAGAGGTGCCCCCACACACACACACACACACACAACACACACATACACTTTGTCACCCTCTCTTTCACACACACTCTTTCTCTCTCTCTCTTCACACACCACACACACACACACACACACGCCTCCTTCTTATCGATTCAGTGTCAAGAGGACAGAAAACCATGAAGAAGTGGAATCATTTCCTCAACTGATGAAAAAGATTACAGTGTGTGTGTGTGTGTGTGGTGTGTGTGTGGGTGTGTGTGGTGTGTGTGTGTGTGTGTGTGTGTGTGTGTGTGTGTGTGTGTGTGGTGGGGTGTGTGTGTGTGGTGAGTGTGTGAGTGTGTGAGTGCGTGGTTGTGAGGTGTGGCGTGTGCGGCTGTGAGTGTGTGAGTGTGTGAGTGTGTGAGTGTGGTTGTGTGAGTGTGTGAGTGTGTGATGTGTGTGCGTCTGTGAGTGGTGAGTGTGTGAGTGTGGTGAGGGTGTGAGTGTGTGAGTGTGTGAGGGTGTGAGTGTGTTGAGTGTCGTGGGAGTGTGTGTGAGTGTGTGGAGGTGTTGTGCGTGTGTGAGTGTGTGTGTGTGTGAGGGTGCGTGGTGTGTGTGTGTGGTGTGGTGTGTGGTGTGTGTGCGTGTGTGCGTGTGTGAGTGTGTGAGTGTGTGAGTGTGTGAGGTGTGTGAGTGTGTGAGTGTGTAGTGTGTGAGTGTGGAGTGTGTGAGTGTGTGTGTGAGTGTGTGTGTGTGTTGTGTGTGAGTGTGTGAGTGTGTGTAGTGTGTGAGTGTGTCGAGTGTTGAGTGTGTGAGTGTGTGAGGTGTGTGTGTGTGAGTGTGCAGGGTTTCCTTGTGTGTTGATAACTACCCAATTGAGAGATAAAGTGCCTTTAATCTTCAAATAGAAAATGTTGGCTAACGACATTGAAATTCAAACGACACAGAACATTACCATATCAGAATCTTACGCGATCAAACCCGTCATGTTGGAGATAATCAACCTGACATGCCCATCTGCATAATGACATATTGATGAATAAATCATAGTTTTAATCCTCCTTTATAATTGTCTGACCAAAAAACCAATTGCCTCTAAATGAGGGGCACTTACCCTGTTCAGTGTGTGTGTGTGTGTGTGTGTGTGTGTGTGTGAGAGAGAGTGTGTGTGTGTGGATGTCATGTCTGACTCTAGTTCTATTCCGTCTCATTAGCATAAAGGTCAAGGGTCAGGAGAGTTCTAGGCAGAGCATCCTTCACTCCTGACATCCACACTGACTCTCTAAAGAGCTGCTCTCGTCTACACCAGACTGTCCATGACGGTGTGTGTGAGCAAGAGTGTGACAGTGGTGGTGGTGGTGGAGCGAGAGAGAGAGTGAATGTGTGTGTGTGAGCGAGGAGAGAGAGACAGTGTGTGTGTAGAATGGTTTTATGACAGACTGCATCTGGTTAACATCCGGTCCAAGTGCACATTAGGAGCAGAGATAGATCTGATACATACCACCTCCCTCTCCTCCTCCCGTCCCCTACCGACTCCTCGACCGACCTACCGTACGACCTACTACCTCCACCTACCGTGACCTACACTACCGACCGACCGACCTCCACCTCTCCCTCCCTAGCTACCTCAAAACAAGATACAGTCCCGCTACCTCCTACAACCTACCTACCGACATACCTACTACCTACCTACCTACACTACACGTACACTACCCCTACCTCCTACGCCTACTACCTACATCCTACCTCCTCCTAACCTACCTACCTACACTCCCTCCTCTCCTCTCTCTCTCTACCTACCTACCGACCACCTACTACCTACCTACCTACTACCTCTCCTCCCTACCTACCTACCTACCTACCTACCTACCTACCTACCTACCTACCCAGGCCGCCAGATGCTCTGTCCAGTTGCTATTGTGTTGTTCACCTCTCTGTGGACGGCTTAGCTTCTCATTCTGTGTCTGTCTGTTTGCTGCTGGTCACACAACTGAATGATTACCCAGGGGGGGACTGGTGTGGGTGTGCTGTGTGTGTGTGTGTGTGGTGTGTGTACGTGTGTGTGTTGACTGAACATGACCACAGCATACATTTGTTTGTTTCCCAGCTGTGAGCCAGCCAGAGATGAGTCTCCCAGCCACACACACACACACACCACACACACACATACACCCACCACACACACACACACACACCACACGCCCACACACACACACCACACACACACACTATCTTGTCCCCAGGGAGATCTCTCAGGGGTCCCTCCCCCTCCTCCCCCTCCTCCCCCTCTCCTCCTCCCCCCTATCTCCCAGCTGTGAGCCAAACTACAACCTTCTCCATTTAAAATTACACCACACACACCACATACTGTAATTACACACACACACACACACGTACACACATAATTGCACACTCTCACACACCCAACTCCATTTGCCTACTAGCCCACTTCATTATTATGCTGACAATGCTGCCGTTTTGGCCCTCACATAGCACACACACACACACACCACACACATAGCACACACACACACTCTCACCATAGCACACACACACACACACACACACTCACATAGCACACACACACACCTCACATAGCACAAAGCACACCACACACACTCACATAGCACACACACACACAACTCGACACATAGCACACACCACACACACACACTCACATAGCACACAACACCACTCACACTCAATAGCACGCACACCACACAACCCAACACACACACCACACACTCACATAGCACACACACACACACTTACATAGCACACACTCACATAGCACAGCACACACACACGGACGCTTTAAAAAACACACACACGTTACCACGCACACACACACAGACACACCCCCACGCAGCTGCGAGAGAGACAAATGAGTATTCTCAGCTCAGCTCAGCGACACATGCACACACACACACCACACACACACACACACACACACACATGCTCACACACACACACACACACTCATGTATGAACAAGGCCTGGTCTCATCTTCAGGATAAGAGCACCTTGCTGTCTTGGAAAGAATAAGCTGCCACACAACCTGGTTTACAGGACTCCACACACACACACACTCACACACACATTCACACACACTCACACACACTCACACTCACACACACGCACTCTCACACACACCACCCATCTGATTTAACACACACTCTTTCTCTCACACACTCACACATTTCTACAGAGGCATAATGTTACTGCATGTTTTCATAAGCCATCTCTACCATCTCACCTCCTTAAACCTCCCCTCCATCCATCCTCTCTCTCTCTCTCTCTCTTCCTCTCTCTCTCTCTCTCCTCTCCCTCTCCTCTCTCTCTCTCCCTCCAGCCCCTGCCCCCCTCTCTATCTTCCCGTCTCTCTCTGTCTTTCTCTCTCTCTCTTCTCTCCCTCTTTCCCATCTCCCATCCCCCTTCTCTCTCGCCCTCCACCTCCCTCCTCTCCCTCCTCTCTCCTCACCCTCACCGACCTGAAGCTAGGAGGTGTTCTTAAGGAGCCCAGCATCTGGCTGGTGCTAGTTCCATGGATGGTGGGGGGGGTGGGGGGTGGAGGAGCCCTGTGGGTCTGGAGAGTGGGTCCTCAGAGCAAGCCTGAAGCCCAGACTAGGTCACCATTCCCTGGGGTCTATCTGGCTGGCCTCCCCCTCTCCCCTCACCTCCTGGAGCTCTGGCTGGAGCGCAGCCTTCCTGGAAAACAACTAAATAATAGATGTTAACTACCACACACAGGTTGGAGAATGAATAAATATGTTCATATGACTCCGGGGTGACTCTTCGCTAGTGATGTGAGGTGGTGTCTCTCAGAAGAGTGTGTGTGTGTGTGTGTGTGTGACCTTGGCCCCCTCACCATGCACCTAGCTCATGCAGAGCGAGCACAAATCAACTTCCTCACAACAACCAACTACAACAACGACAAAAGGTTGTGAGTAAACAGCGCACGCCCAATATAGACCAACTCACTCCTTGAGGGGTTTAGGTTGGTTGAGGGGCAGCTCTATGTGACATGCCTGCGTGTACAAATACATTTTGATTTGATTTGACTTCGAAGCAGTTCGTCTGAAAGTGTGTTTCAATCAGACGGCATCGTCAAGGAAACAAAGCAGAACAGCGGGCAGGGAGCGAACACGTCGTGATCTCGATGGAACCGGATCTAGGCTTCTCATTAGCCGGTAACACGAGCCCTGCAAGGTGTTTTCACCTGAGATGATCCAGCGTCTGCCCCCCCCGCTGCGTCAGACGGGGGAGAGGGAGGGGGAAGAGGGAGCGCGTGAATTACGTTACCTCACGGCGCCATATCCCCTCACGCTACCAAACACCCTTAATTACAAGGCCATGGCGCATCACAGTAGGTTATAGTAGAACGTGAGTCAGTTTTGACCAGCTCATTTCACAAAGGATTTCAGAGTGACGGAGGAAGGGGGGGGGTGTTGAACCTGTGATCTCTTAATCAGCATCAAGACTCCTCCCACTAAGCTATAGGCTCCTCCCACTCCCCAATTAAAATAGAGTAGAGCTCGATGATCCTTGTTCTGTGTGTCAGCTGTCTTCAGAATCACCTTGCAGACGTATCACAACTGTGTTGACACCTGACGAGTTCATGACGAGCCGCTAGCTCACACGCCACGACGCCACGACGCCACAGGAAGGTTGTGCACGTGCCGCTGGCGTTCTCCACAATCAGACACGCGTTGGACTCTTCGCTCTCCCGTACGTCAATATTGTGACGACAGGAAGTCCGACCCCCGCTCGACAGGAAGCGGATCGTCCCCCTTGCCCCCTCTCACACGCACAAGCGAAGTGATTCCTCTGGTGGAGTGGAGACACGAGTGGCTGGGGGAGGAGACGAGTACAGCTCTAACAGCCGTCTGCAGAGTGAACAGGCAGAAACTGGTTAGAAGGATGAGGGGGGGGCTAAGCTTTCTGTGTCTGTGTCTGTGTGTGTTGGGTGTGTGTGTGTGTGTGGTGTGTGTGTGTGTGTGTGTTTGTGTGTGTGTGTTGTGTGTGTGTGTGTGTGTGTGTGGGTGTGTGTGGTGTGTGTGGTGTGGTGTGTGTGTGTGTGTGGGTGTGTGTGTGTGTGTGGTGTGTGGTGTGTGTGTGTGTTGTGTGTGTGTGTGTGTGTGTGTGTGTGTGTGTGTGTGTGGGTGTGTTGTGTGCGCGCGTCGTGTGTGGGCGCCTGGTCCACACTCTCATCTCACCAACAACCCCTGCGGCGGCGGCCCCTCGCGCTCTGTTTTACCGGCTCCCCCCCCGCGCACCTGCGCCCCCCCCACCCCCCCACCCCCCCGCCCACCCCCCCCCACCCACCCCCCCACACACACCCCACACACCACACACACCCACACCCCACCCACACACACACACACACACACAACACACACAAACACACCACACACACACACACACACACACACAACACACACACACACACACAACACACACACACAACACACACACACACACCACACACCACACAACACCCACAACACACAACACATGCTTAGCCCCCCCCTCATCCTTCTTAACCCAGTTTCTGCCTGTTCACTCTGCAGACGGCTGTTAGAGCTGTACTCGTCTCCTCCCCCAGCCACTCGTGTCTCCACTCCACCAGAGGAATCACTTTCGCTTGTGCGTGTGAGAGGGGGGGCAAGGGGGACGATCCGCTTCCTGTCGAGCGGGGGGTCGGACTTCCTGTCGTCACAATATTGACGTACGGGAGAGCGAAGAGTCCAACGCGTGTCTGATTGTGGAGAACGCCAGCGGCACGTGCACAACCTTCCTGTGGCGTCGTGGCGTCGTGGGCGTGTGAGCTAGCGGGCTCGTCATGAACTCGTCAGGTGTCAACACAGTTGTGATACGTCTGCAAGGTGATTCTGAAGACAGCTGACACACAGAACAAGGATCATCGAGCTCTACTCTATTTTAATTGGGGAGTGGGAGGAGCCTATAGCTTAGTGGGAGGAGTCTTGATGCTGATTAAGAGATCACAGGTTCAACACCCCCCCCCCTTCCTCCGTCACTCTGAAATCCTTTGTGAAATGAGCTGGTCAAAACTGACTCACGTTCTACTCTATAACCTACTGTGATGCGCCATGGCCTTGTAATTAAGGGTGTTTGGTAGCGTGAGGGATATGGCGCCCGTGAGGTAACGTAATTCACGCGCTCCCTCTTCCCCCTCCCTCTCCCCCGTCTGACGCAGCGGGGGGGGCAGACGCTGGATCATCTCAGGTGAAACACCTTGCAGGGCTCGTGTTACCGGCTAATGAGAAGCCTAGATCCGGTTCCATCGAGATCACGACGTGTTCGCTCCCCTGCCCGCTGTTCTGCTTTGTTTCCTTGACGATGCCGTCTGATTGAAACACACTTTCAGACGAACTGCTTCGAAGTCAAATCAAATCAAAATGTATTTGTACACGCAGGCATGTCACATAGAGCTGCCCCTCAACCAACCTAAACCCCTCAAGGAGTGGAGTTGGTCTATTTGGGCGTGCGCTGTTTACTCACAACCTTTTGTCGTTGTTGTAGTTGGTTGTTGTTGAGGAAGTTGATTTGTGCTCGCTCTGCATGAGCTAGGTGCATGGTGAGGGGGCCAAGGTCACACACACACACACACACACACTTCTTCTGGAGACACCACCTCACATCACTAGCGAAGAGTCACCCCGGAGTCATATGAACATATTTTATTCATTCTCCAACCTGTGTGTGTGTAGTTAACATCTTATTTATTTAGTTGTTTTCCAGGAAGGCTGTGCTCCAGCCAGAGCTCCAGGAGGTGAGGGGAGAGGGGGAGGCCAGCCAGATAGACCCCAGGGAATGGTGACCTAGTCTGGGCTTCAGGCTTGCCTCTGAGGACCCCTCCTCCAGACCCCAGGGCTCCTCCACACCATCCATGGAACTAGCACCAGCCAGATGCTGGGGCTCCTTAAGAAACACCTCCTAGCTTCAGGTCTGGGGTGAGGGTGAGGAGGGTGGGAGAGGGGGGGGAGGGAGGGCGAGAGAGAGGGGGATGGGAGATGGGAAAGAGGGAGAGAGAGAGAGATAAAGACAGAGAGACGGGGAAGATAGAGAGGGGGGGCAGGGGCTGGAGGGAGAGAGAGAGAGAGAGAGAGAGAGGGAGGGAAGAGAGGAGAGAGAGAGAGAGAGAGAGAGAGAGAGAGGGATGGATGGAGGGGGAGGTTTAAGGAGAGGTGAGATGGTAGAGATGGCTTATGAAACATGCAGTAACATTATGCCTCTGTAGAAATGTGTGAGTGTGTGAGAGAAAGAGTGTGTGTTAAATCAGATGGGTGTGTATGAGTGTGCGTGTGTGTGAGTGTGAGTGTGCGTGTGTGTGAATGTGTGTGTGAGTGTGTGTGTGTGTGGAGTCCTTGTTAAACCAGGTTGTGTGGCAGCTTATTCTTTCCCAGACAGCAAGGTGCTCCTTATCCTGAAGATGAGACCAGGCCTTGTTCAATACATGAGTGTGTGTGTGTGTGTGTGTGTGAGCATGTGTGTGTGTGTGTGTGTGTGTGTGTGTGTGTGTGTGCGCATGTGTCGCTGAGCTGAGCTGAGAAAATACTCATTTGCTCTCTCGCAGCTGCGTGGGGGTGTGTCTGTGTGTGTGTGCGTGTAACGGTGTGTGTGTTTTTAAGCGTCCGTGTGTGTGTGTGTGCTATGTGAGTGTGTGCTATGTAAGTGTGTGTGTGTGTGCTATGTGAGTGTGTGTGTGTGTGTGGTGTGTGTGCTATGTGAGTGTGTGTGTGCTATGTGAGTGTGAGTGTGTGGTGTGTGCTATGTGAGTGTGGTGTGTGTGCTATGTGAGTGTGTGTGTGTGTGTGCTATGTGAGTGTGTGTGTGTGCTATGTGAGTGTGTGTGTGTGTGCTATGTGAGTGTGTGTGTGTGTGTGTGTGCTATGTGAGTGTGTGTGTGTGTGTGTGCTATGTGTGTGTGTGTGTGTGTGCTATGTGAGGGCCAAAACGGCAGCATTGTCAGCATAATAAATGAAAGTGGGCTAGTAGGCAAATGGAGGTTG
>CAEFZP010000971.1:30000-59747 GCA_903064625.1 Mallotus villosus
CAGTCAATTTCGCCGAGACAAAAATATGAGACACGGTGGAGAAACAGGTAGACGGTTGCTATGTTCGACGCCGAAATTACATATCGTGACGTCTAGTGCTGGATATTGTTTTGGCCTGTCGTGAACAGTCATCTTAACCAGCGATATTTATATGATCGTATATGGAAGGAATGGAGACATATAATGTTATAATCATTGCTGGTCTAGTTGACTTTTCACAGCAGACCAGAACGACCCTCGGGCCAACGGGAAATGTTCCGGTTCAAACATGAACGGACAGATTGACGCTCGCGGATTGGCACCTGTCGGTTCCTCCAGAGAGGCGAGGCTTACCTTCCAATCCCGTGAAGCATGGACAACGTTCTCGTCCTGTACCGCTCTTCCGGTCACCGGAGACCAGTCCAATCTTGTTCTGTGTTAGTTTTCAAATATATATATATGTTTATAATGATATGATCTCCCCCGCCTCCCTTATCTGGGTGATCAGGCCCGGAGTAACTCTTTCTTAATAAACCCGCTGCAGCATTCAAAACCTCCAGTCGCTAAAAGTAGCTAGATTACCTGATAATGTAATTCATCATCATGGGGTCGATGTCAACATGACAACACGGAAGTACAATTAGGCAAGTTATTTTGCAGCTGCAAAACGCACTTCCAAGCGTGACTTCCGTCATTAAGTGTGGTACAGGTATCAAATCAAAATAAACCCAAAACACATGTAAATGTCACAGTATTCAAACAAGACCACAACTCTCTCTCACACACACACACACACACATACACACACACACACACACACTCACAGGCATCATAGACCCCAGTGATTCATGTATTAATTATTTCCAACAAGAGCTTTCATTAATGTACTTTAATGAGACGTTTCCCGTTTGCGACACAGCAGGGAGTGCAAACTCAGGCCATCTGCTATACCAAGTTAATGGAATGATAGGTTATGTAAAGTAAAAACTATCTGAGAAGTAAATTAGATATCACACTAAGAGTGGGCGAGAGAGAGAGGGAGAGAGAAAGAGAGAGAGAGACAGAGAGAGAGAGAGAGAGAGAGAGAGAGAGAGAGAAGAGAGAGAGAAGCAGAGAGAGAGTGAGTGAGTGAGTCAGAGAGAGAGAGTCAGAGAGAGAGAGAGAGACAGAGAGTCACAGAGAGAGAGAGAGAGACAGAGGAGAGAGAGTCCAGAGAGAGAGAGTCAGAGAGAGAGAGAGAGAGAGAGAGTCAGAGAGAGAGTAGAGAGAGAGAGAGAGAGAGAGTAGAGAGAGAGAGAGAGAGAGAGAGAGAGAGAGCTGATCGACTCGTGCTATCTGAGCGAGATATATGTATCTAGCGTATTCGTTTAGTGATGCTCTATCACGTCTATGCTAGGTCTAGCGGTCGATGAGAGTGAGCTCGTGAGATCTAGAGGTGTAATGTTAGTGCGTGAGAGCAATCGGGTGACGTCAGCACTTAGAACCAGACATATTACCAAACCTGTGATGTTGTCCTAAGGAAGTGTAGCTCTGTCATGGTGTTCATGTGGGAACCTTCATACGCGTGTGTGTGTTTTGTGTGTGTGTGTGTGTGTACCTGATCACACAGCAGTCCCAGTCAGTGTGGGCCTCATCCCAGTCCCAGCCCTCACAGGAGGCATATGGTGGGCTGCGTATGTGTTTGTGTGTGTGAGTGTGTGCGTGTCTGTGTGTGTGTGTGTGTGCGTGTTGGCAGATGGACCGAGGCAGAATCACACCTGGCTCCTGTGATGATGGCATGTTCTAGAGACTGGCCTCTGCCTCAGACACTGCCTTCTCCCTCTGCCTCAGACACTGCCTTCTCCCTCTGCCTCAGACAAGTCTTCTCCCTCTGCTCGGCGTCCCTCCAGACTACACGGCTTGGGAAACCCTCCCGAGAGACCGACAGCCAAGCGACGTCTGCGGGCTGAGTCTCTCCAGCCAGACGTCTCACAAGGCAGACGCTCTCCGGAGTCTCAGCCCGAGCCGTGAGCTTCCACGAGCTCTCTGGAGTGTTTCTGGAGTGTTTCTCCTGCTCATCTCATGTGTCGTTTCCCATGAAAAGACGGTGTTTTGTGTTCCGTTTGCTGACATGACTTACTGTGTGTTTTTCTTTTCCTGTGATGTTCTGTGGCTTTGGGATTAGCGTTTCCCAGGGAGCAGGCTGTCGTTTGGGGTGGTGTGTTGTGACTGTACTTGGGTACTGGTGGTATTACTGTACAGATAATGTGCTGCTTACCGAGAGGAGGGCGGTGTGCAGTTAGCTGTCCAGCATCCCTGTGAATTCCTCCCTGTGAAAGACAGATCAGGATACACACACACACACATTTACTGTTTGTGTGTGTGAGAGAGTGTAAAAGAGAGCGAGAGAGCGAATACAGTACTATATATCTGAACATGTGAAAAATGTTTGTGTGCGTGTGAGCTGGTAAAAGGAGAGAGAATGAGAGGCAGTGAATGAGAGGCAGTGAATGAGAGGCAGAGAATGAGAGGCAGAGAATGAGAGGCAGTGAATGAGAGGCAGAGAATGAGAGGCAGAGAATGAGAGGCAGTGAATGAGAGGCAGTGAATGAGAGGCAGTGAATGAGAGGCAGAGAATGAGAGACAGAGAAGGAGAGGCAGTGAATGAGAGGCAGAGAATGAGAGGCAGAGAATGAGAGGTTAGAGAATGAGAGGCAGAGAATGAGAGGCAGTGAATGAGAGGCAGTGAATGAAAGGCAGAGAATGAAGGTGAGAAAAATGGAGAAGAAAGCATGTGGTTGAAAGGAGGTTTAAATAGCACCTCGACACAAAAACCCACAACCGACCAATGAGAGGGGAGCCGTCAGAAGTTAGGATGTCTCATGGAGGCTCATTCAGACAGGACACGCATCATCACCACACTGTCTTACAGGACAGGGGACAGGATGTGACACGTCCAGGGGGGCAGGATGTGACACGTCCAGGGGCCAGGATGTGGGTCATTAACGGGCAGACGTGAGCTCTGGGAACGAGGCTCTGGACGAGAGGTCAAGGATTACACTGCTCTAAGCTTGTTGTGACCACAGATTGTGGGGCTCTCGAAATGAGCACAGGACTCTGCCAGCTGGGATTATAAACACAGACAGAGATAGGTTGTTATGTCTAGGCATGTGTGTGTGTGTGTATGCGTGTGTGTGTATGTGTGTGTGTGTGTGTTTGTGTGTGTGTATGTGTGTGTGTATATGTTTGGATGCAGACTCAGTGTTTTGCTGGCATGAGGATGTTGGTCGATAGATGTAAGGAAATCTTTCTTTCCGCCCACTACACACACGTGCTGCACCCACACACACACACACCCACACACACACACACACACACACACACACACACACACACACACTATCCTTCCCTCGCTGTCCCATGTGTCAGTGTTCTCTCGTTTCAGCCGGTTCCACTATCAGCATCGGGAGGAACCCGGCCCAGACTGTGATAGCTGGGGAACACATGGTTCTGGTCATGTGGAACCAAACAAACCAACGCACCGTGAAACGTCTATTTCCAACCCTGTGATGAGGAATGTGCTTAGCCAGTAGTGACTGCAGTGGTCATGTATGAGTCATGCAGAAGCATCATTTACGAGACGTACTGCTAACTGTAGCAAACTGCAGACAGAGCAGAGCATGTGTTCTGCATTGCTGCACGACGTTCGTGTGTGTGTGTGTGTGTGTTGGGTGTGTGTGTGTGTGAGTGTTGGTGTGTGTGTGTGTGGGGGGGGTGTTAGTGTGGGTGTGTGTGTGTCAGTGTGGGTGTGTGAGTGTTAGTGTGGGTGTGAGTGTTAGTGTGGGTGTGTGTGTGGGTGGGTGGGTGTGCGTGCGTGTGGGTGTGTGTTAGTGTGGGTGTGTGTGTGAGTGTTGTGTGGGTGTGTGTGTGAGTGTTAGTGTGGGTGTGTGTGTGTGTGAGTGTTAGTGTGGGTGTGTGTGTGAGTGTTAGTGTGTGTGTGTGGGTGTGGGTGTGGGTGTGTGTTAGTGTGGGTGTGCGTGCGTGTGTTAGTGTGTGTGTGCGTGTGTCTCCACACACTTGCATGTCTCACACACATCTTAAAGCACAAAACCAGTCAAGCAATACTTCAGTGTAGGAACGTCAAGCCCCATTAAACCCTTTGTCGCTCTGTAATCTAATCTACACACACACACACACACACACACAAAGAGTCACCTGTGGCTGGTCTACAGGTGTGTGTGTGTGTGTGTGTGTGTGTGTAGCAGAGCCAGCCGGCCAGAGGCTCCAGACAGACCCTTATCTGATCCTGTTTACCCACAGCCAACAACTCCTCAAATCTAAACATCTGATGATGTGATGTTCTCAAGCTTCCCTCTTTGTCTGAACATCATGGTTCTGCTATCGCCAGTCCTATCAACATGTCTCATCTCAGAGGGGAATCCTTTGATCTGAAAACACACAAGGACTAATCACGGTTAAACGTTTTGTGTTTTTTCTTCTCAGCCCACCAGTGAGTGGAACACTCATCTGCTGTCAGGTGACCTGCTTTAAGTTCTGATCTTCAGAGTAATAATAATAATAATAATTCATTTTATTTGTAACGCGCTCTTCATTCATAAGAATCTCAGAGTGCCAACATATTAGAAACTAACTATAATAATACAATAAAATACATTTTAACATAAGCATAGTAGAAAACTTTGTAACATTAACATAAGATTTAACACAAGGCCAGAAATGCTACCTGCAAAACTACCTGTTTACCTGGTTAACTGTTTACCTGTTTTATTCAGGAAATGCCAAGAGTAGTGCCTTGGTTATCTGGATTAACATCTCACATGTAGTCAGGAAATGCCAGGACAACCTCCATGACAGGAATTGTATTTTTTATTTTAATTTTTTTATTACATTTTGCAATTTATTAAAGAGAATTTTTTCTTTACAACATACATTAAGCTGTGATTCAGAGATGTTAGGGAAGTGGACAAGAAGAAGGCAGGGAAACTTGGTGACGTCACAATATCTTACAAGCTTAACAAAGTTCAAAAACATGTTGAGAGAGAGTCCATCTCCGATGCATCCAGCCGTGTGCTCTGAAGAGACGAAGGCACACACTCAACCCCCTTACAGTGCACCTCCAACCCCCTTACGGTGCACCTCCAACCCCCTTACGGTGCACCTCCAACCCCCCTACAGTGCTCCTCCAACCCCCTTACAGTGCACCTCCAACCCCCTTACAGTGCACCTCCAACCCCCTTACAGTGCACCTCCAACCCCCTTACAGTGCACCTCCAACCCCCTTACAGTGCACCTCCAACCCCCTTACAGTGCACCTCCAACCCCCTTACAGTGCACCTCCAACCCCCTTACAGTGCACCTCCAACCCCATTACAGTGCACCCCGACCTTCAGACACCAGAGGAGAGAGACACCATATCTCCATATCTCCTCTACAAAGATGGGAGTTCAAGTAAAGAAATTGTAGTGTTTCAACTTAAAAAAAACAATAACAACTAAATCAACATTTACTCATCCCCACGTATTATGTTATTATATTAGTAAAATGTTAATTGTATGAGCTTATTCGTAACTAGCGTCCTCAAATTACAATGTTTCAAGGCATTGGGGGGACTTGAGTACAGTATTTCCAATTGACCAGTGAACTCAAATTCTTTAAGTTGAAACACTAGCATTTTCTTACGTTACACCAGGGAAAATACAATCCTAGGACACTGATCCAGATTCAGTTTAGACCTCAGAAAACTACCACACATTTCTTCCAAATAACTGTACCTCAAATATCCAGTTCAACCCACTTTAAATGATCAACAAAACAAAACAAAAAAAATTTGAGAAATATCTGAACCAGGATCAGGACCTACAAGTTGAATCCCTTCTCCTCTCAGTGAAACCTTAATCTGTTGCCATGACGCTGTTGCCATGACGCAGTCCCTGGCAGTTGAACCCCACAAGCATCTACAGTATGTACATGTTAGTTGAGTTACCACGGAGACAGACCTCGCCTCCAGCACTCCCCTGTGTTACCCCACAAGTTCACGACGGAAGCCAAGGAGACATAGACGTCTTTCTTCCACCAGAAGTACACGCCGCTTGAGTTCAAGAAATGTACCCGTCTGTACATGTCGATATAAGAGTGCTCTTTTGATTTGGGGCGGGAGGGTGCGGGGGAAAATAGGGTCAGTAAAAATGTGCATCAAGTAAGGAAAAGAGTGAAAAAAGAGGTCGGATTGGTAAATAAATCTAAACTCTCTTACGTTTAGCTCGATAGTGAATTAAAAACATCTCTAATCCGTTTCCTGAACATGTTTTATCTTTATAAAAGGGGTTCGAATAACAATATGTAACTTCTTCTAACATTAGAAGTGTTTCTCCTCTACGACAGGAACCAGCCTGTGCAGACAGGAAGTGGTCACAAACACTCGGACGCTGGTACACCTGGGTCAAAACAACATCTAGCTACTTGTGGCGCACTTGATTTATATCACCCGGAGATGACACCAATGGGACCCGAGGGCCCTAGGGAGTGCAACCTCTAACAGGAATGTTAAATCAAACTCACCTCAATACTTTCAAGTGTTCCACCTCTAGATTGGACCCAGGTATGTGACCTGTGTTGGTCCACAGGTGTTGGTCCACAGGTGTGTTTGTCCTAGTTAGTGAGGTGTGGGGGTCCCAGCGCACAGAGAGAGAACGACAGAGGCCCTCTCCAAAAACACACATTTAGCATCAATTATTTCACGTCAAATTCAATTCAAAACAGAAAAAAAAGAAAGTTAAAGTAAAAACAAATACCGGGACTTTAAGGTGTGAAATTAAAAATAATAACACTCACAACATTATTGTAGACACTGCCATCACAACATAAGGGCTGTTTTAAGCATCATTGGCACAATCAGAAAAATGAACCACAAAGATGAATGTACTGGAGGGGAGGGGAAGAGAGGAGGAGAGGGGGAGGTGAATAGAGGAGAAGAGAAGAGGAGAGTAGAGAGGAGGAGAAGACAGGAGAGGAGAGGGACTTGTCTCTCTTCCAACCCTTGGTTTGTAAATTGCTAGGGGACCAAAATTACAACAAGAACACCTAAATTCTTAAATTGCCTTTTTTTACCAGTTTTTTTTTCTTCTTCGTAAAATGATCAGAAAAACACTAGAAAGGAACATAGTTAACAGCAACAAAAAAAAGAGAACAGAATTGTCACTACTTCAGGGTGTAAGGCACAAATTTACACGTGGAAGAGAAGAGGAGACCGGGAACAGATCTTATCCACGAAGGAGGCCTGTTGATGTGAGCCACTCAGAGAAAAGACGGTATTTCAACGAGCCAAGATGGAGGCCCTCCAGAGCCGGCACAATGCCAGTAGCCATCCCCCCCCATCTCTTTCTCTGAGTGCAAGTGTACGTAGATTTCCATATTGTTGTTGCTTATTTATTTATCTCTCTCTCTCCCTTTTATTTTTGTATTTTTTTTGCACTGTTACATGCAAAAGTGAACCATGATGGCACGCAGTGAGCCAGCAGCCAATCAGGACGAAGGTTACTGGCTGACACAAAGCCACAGTGCTGGTTGAGGGATGCCCATTGGAGGAGTGAGGGGGTGAGTATCAGGAGTTCTGACTGCGTAGCGACGTGGAGGATCGTGGTCCCTATCTCTGCCCCGCCTGACACAGTAAATAAATATCCCCTCCAGTCTCGGAGGTCACCAACATCTCAAGCTTGGAGAAAGACATGATCCCACCGCACAGCACAGGAGACCTGCGTAACGTAACTCCCCTGGTCCCACCGTACAGCACAGGAGACCTGCGTAACGTAACTCCCCTGGTCCCACCGCACAGCACAGGAGACCTGCGTAACGTAACGCCCCTGGTCCCACCGCACAGCACAGGAGACCTGCGTAACGTAACTCCCCTGGTCCCACCGTACAGCACAGGAGACCTGCGTAACGTAACGCCCCTGGTCCCACCGCACAGCACAGGAGACCTGCGTAACGTAACGCCCCTGGTCCCACTGTACAGCACAGGAGACCTGCGTAACGTAACGCCCCTGGTCCCACCGCACAGCACAGGAGACCTGCGTAACGTAACTCCCCTGGTCCCACTGCACAGCACAGGAGACCTGCGTAACGTAACGCCCCTGGTCCCACCGTACAGCACAGGAGACCTGCGTAACGTAACGCCCCTGGTCCCACCGTACAGCACAGGTGACCTGCGTAACGTAACGCCCCTGGTCCCACCGTACAGCACAGGTGACCTGCGTAACGTAACGCCCTGGTCTCACCGTACAGCACAGGTGACCTGCGTAACGTAACGCCCCTGGTCCCAGCACAGGAAACCTTTCTGGCGGAACTTTCGGCTTAAGGTTGTACTGGCTCCAGTTTAATGACTTTAAATAATCTTCACACTTGATTAATTAATATTAAAAGATCTCTCTCTCTCTCGCTCTCTCTTTCCGGGCCTAAAAAGGCAGACATTTCTTTTCAAAAGCACTTATTAAAAAATAAATACGACAAGCTATTAGTATTAACAGTCAGGTGTGTTATTCAGGAACCAGAACCATGAAGGGTTCCTCAGATCCCGGACGGAGAACCCAGGAAGACAGAGAACCCAGGGAGAACGCACTCGCTGTGTCCTGTAGCCTTAGAAACACTGACTTAGCTCTTCACAGTTTCCCCAATGAAAAAAAACTCCAGTCCGACTCATTACTGGGTCCTAGTGCCCGCTGGGTTCGTGTCCACTCGAAAATATCCAAGCGATCCACCTCCCTGTGTGTGGTGTCATGTGCTTCAGGCAGTCTGTTGGGTTAAACCCAAGTCTGGTCGAGCGTCCGTGTCGAAGGTCAGAGGTGGATGTTGTTGGATTCAAATATTCACGTCTGTTTTCTCGTCGTTCCGGAGGGACGGGAACCCCGCTAAGCGGAGCTCCACCACAACAACAACAACAAGAACAACAACAACAACCATTTGTTTTGTATAATATTTACACATATATATATATAAAAAGAAAACGTTTTCTTGAAGAGTGTGTTGAATGTTTCTCTGCACGGAACAACCCAAAAATACAAATCTTTTCAAATAAAATAAAATCGAAAGAGGCTTGAAACGAGACGTTGCAAGGTTGCTCTCCCCGTTTCTTCGCGTGTGTGTGTGTGTGTATGAGTGTGCGATCAAACCGTCCCGACTACGCGCAGGAGAGTCACTGAACCTGACCTTTGGTCGACAGCGACACCAAGGACGGCTTGGGGGGGACGTCCGGCTTCAGGTGTTTGACCCCTGACCTCGGCAGGGACCCGTACGACCCCATGCTGGGTTGCCGCGACAACGACATCCCCAGCGTGGTCAGGTGTATGGAGTCCACCCTCTGCGGCGCCGGAGGCGGGCTCTCCACGCGGGCGAAGCTCTGATGCCGAGACAGCAGCGAGGAGTTGGACGAGTTGGTGTTGTGCTTCTTGAGGGCGGAGGAGGCGACGGACGCGGCCTTGGCAGCGTAGCCCCGCCCGTACACGGAGGAGTGCACCTCCAGACGCTTCCCCATCTGGGGCACGGAGGGCGGCACGGTCAGCGAGGCCTCCCTCTGGGGTACCCGGGGCGGCAGGGCCCCCTCGCCAGCCTCCCCCAGCCCCAGGCCGTGACCGTGGCTGAGACAGGGGCTCTTCAGGGTCTTGTACTCCAGCGTGGCTCCCTGGTCCTGCTCCAGGCTCAGGTCGCTGCGGTGTGGCTGCTCCACGTACTCGTGCTGGTACGCCTGGTGCTGATAGGTCTGCTGGTGCTGGGGGAGGGGCAGGACCACCACGCTGGGGATGTGTCCGGGAGACGCTCTCAGGGGGAGGTCGGTGGGGATCACAGGGGTCCCCATGGGAGGGAGGTCCTTGGTGCAGGCGTTGATCAGGTTCTGGTTCCTCTCCCACTCGCGGCTGCCTCTGCTGGGCTTGCGGCGGGGCTGCATAGGGGTGGACTCTGGGGTGGGGAGGGCGGCCAGGTCCAGGTGGTGCTGGTCGGCCTTGATCAGCATCTTGCCGTTGGCCAGACGGCCGTTGTGCATCAGGGGGGTGAGGACGGCCTCCGGTCGGCCATCTTTGGCCTGGGTCTCAAACAGCCCTGTCAGCTTGGTCACACTGCAAACACAAGGATTTCATTAGATTCACTAGATGTATTTATTTCAATGTAAAAAAAAATCGGATCCAAAATTCAAGCTACATCCCTACACCCCCACACCCCTACACCCCCACACCCCTACACCCCTACACCCCCACACCCCTACACCCCCACACCCCCCACACCCCCCACACCCCCACACCCCCACACCCCCACACCCCTACACCCCCTACACCCCCCACACCCCCACACCCCCACATCCCCACGCCCCTACATCCCTACACCCCTACCCCCCCCACACCCCCCACACCCCTACATCCCTACCACCCCCTACATCCCTACACCCCTCCACACCCCCTACACCCCCTCCACCCCTACACCCCCACACCCCTACACCCCCCACACCCCTACACCCCCCACCACCACCCCCCCCACACACACCCCTACACCCCTCACACCCCCCACGCCCCCACACACGCCCCCCTCACCTGTTCATGGACCCCCTGCGCAGGTTCTCCTTGTCCTTGCGTCCCGGCAGACTGACGTCCCTCCTCCTGTGGTCGCAGACACAGTACACGAGGATCCCCGAGAAGATGGCGCCCATAGCGAAGGCCAGGATGACGGCGATGGCCAGCAGGGTGACGGGGACCAGCTGGTCGTGGCCCTTCTGGTAACTCTCACGGATGACGCCTGCAGGGATGAGCGGAAGGATGAAGGGATGAGGTCATTGTAGATGGGAGAGTGAAGAGAGTTGCTGACCGGTGATGGCGTCCATGTTTTGTGCCAAACCAAGTCAGAGGACTTTTTCCAACTGCTAAGGCCACAGCTGAAACAATAAAACAATATTTATCCCGAAAAGTTGGAACGAAAGAGATGGAAAAAAGCAATACCATCTGCAGGGTAGAGAATGTTTGATATCTTCCCGAGGAAATTAGCTTACAATTCCACCTTGCAGAAAGATAGAACCTGATGACAGGAAAGGAAGGTTTTGGAGGTTAAACACACACACACACACACACATACACACACACACACACACACACACGCACACATACACACACACACATACACACACACACCTTTCAACACAGAATCCTGGATTTAAAAAGCCCTTTGCCTGGGATGAAGAGAGATGCGAGCGGAGATAAGACAGGAGGCAGAGCACAGCCTCCCAGAAACAAATTATTCTCTTTTCATAAGGCGACGATACCATCTTTCATATATCAGAGAATATATTAAAAGCTTGTGATTAGCCGGTAAATCAAAAGAGCTGTGTCATCACTGTCTCGTGAAGGGGAGAGAGCTTTCAAGGAGCTGGGACGCTGGTGTTACGATCGACTGATGAGATAGTTCAATAAAAGAAAAAAAATCTGTCAAGTAAAACACTTTAAAAGTCCTGGCTGCCTGGCTCAGGGGTCCAACACCTCCTAGGCGCTCGTATCCTCCTGAATATGTAAAGGAGGTGGTTTGAAGTCTCACTTCAGCGCCCGAACCTTGCGCCTGAGCATGCAGCCTGAAGTAGCTGTGCTTGTATTTGTACTCGCTCTTCAAAGCTCCGAGTCCGGGCTCCGTCGGTGTAAATCTCCCGCGAGACACGCCCTGATCTGAGCCTTCGTCACACGGAGACAGAGAGAGTCTCCAGAAGGCTGATCTATGAGGAGGCCGTAAGCCCAGTCATGTTACTTGGGTTTCATCCAGATGTGTGGAACTCAGCAGGGAGGGACTTATAATAACTCACACCTGACCTTTGGCTGGTGTAGATCACTTACTGCACATCAAGGGGGAGGGGGGGGGGATTAGACAGGTGGGTCCTATCACGCATGCTACAGCTCCCAGACACCGATGCACACTAACTCAGAGGGTAGGGAGGAGGGGGGGGGTGATGAGCGGGTTCAGAGGAGATGGTTTGTAGGAGCAGCGAAAAATGAGGAGCAGAAAAATGAGGAGCAGAAAAAGGACAGAGGTGATGATGGATGGAGGGGAGGAGGGAAGGAAGAGGGGAGGAGGAGGAGGAGGAGAAACGATGCACATGATCTAGTTCAAGCATGCCCGCTGAATCCATGCGATGGCATGTGTGAGAACTCCCACCTCAGCAGAACGAGGGCCCTCGTGATCCCCGGAGACGCAACACAGATACATACACACCCTCCTGGAGCCGGGGGAGGGAGGCCGAGGGAGGGAGGCCGGGCCAGGGAGGCCGGGGAGGGAGGCCGGGGAGGGAGGCCGGGGAGGGAGGCCTGGAGAGGGAGGCCAGGGAGGGAGGCCTGGAGAGGGAGGCCTGGAGAGGGAGGCCGGGGAGGGAGGCCGGGGAGGGAGGCCGGGAGGCCTGGAGAGGGAGGCCGGGGGAGGGAGGCCGGGAGAGGGAGGCCGGGGAGAGAGGCCTGGAGAGGGAGGCTGGGGGAGGGAGGCCTGGAGAGGGAGGCCGGGGAGGGAGGCCGGGGAGGGAGGCCGGGGAGAGAGGCCTGGAGAGGGAGGCCGGGGAGGGAGGCCGGGGGAGGGAGGCCGGGGAGAGAGGCCTGGAGAGGGAGGCCGGGGAGGGAGGCCGGGGGAGGGAGGCCGGGCCAGGGAGGTCGGGATGGAGGCCTGGAGAGGGAGGCCGGGGAGGGAGGCTGGGGAGGGAGGCCCATCTGTAACTCTGCCCCGGCCATCACCTCCTTCATTAACAACACAGCTCGTCTAACCCCCTTCCTCCTTCCTTCCTCCTTGTGTCTGTTAGATGCCACAGATAGCGTGTGAGAAGGGAGGGATGAGAGGGAGAGAGGGATCCGCTGCGTTAGATGATGACTCGTGCTACGTTCTGGACTCGGTTCACTAAGTGACCAGTCGGGGGAAGGAACATCTGCTGCTTATCTGAAGAGGGTCACGTCTCAGAGAGAGAGGGAGTGAGGAGGGAGGGGGGGGAGGGGGGAGGGAGGGGAGGAGAGAGAGGGACGGGGGAGGAGGAGGGAGGAGAGGAGAGGGAGAGGGAGGGAGGGACGGGAGGGAGGGAGGGAGGGGAGGGAGGGAGGGAGGGGCGAGGGAGGGAGGGAGGTGAGGGAGGGAGGGAGGGAGGGAGGGGAGGGAGGGAGGGGGAGGGAGGGAGGGAGGGCGGGGAGGGAGGGAGGGGCGGGGAGGGAGGGGGGAGGGAGGGAGGGCGGTGAGGGGGAGGGAGGGGGGAGAGAGGGGAGGGAGGGGAGGGAGGGAGGGAGGGAGGGAGGGAGGGAGGGAGGGGAGGGGGAGAGGGGGGGAGGGAGAGGGGAGGGGAGGGGAGGGGGAGGGAGGGAGGGGGGGAGGGAGGGGGGGGAGGGGGGGAGGGAGAGGGGGGGAGGGGGGGAGGGGAGGGGGGGAGGGGGAGGGAGGGAGGGAGGGGGAGGGAGGGAGGGAGGGAGAAGAGAGGGAGGGGGAGGGAAGACAGAGAGGGAGAAGAGAGAGGAGAGAGAGAGAGGGAGTGAGAAGAAAGGGAAGAGAGGGAGGGGAGGAAAGGACAAATCTGCTTTCTATCATGCATTCCTCCGACTTGCTTTCCCCCCGTTTTCTTCTTCTTCCATTCGTCTGAGAGATCAGGACATCTTTATAAACATGTCTGCTGTTTGACAGATACCTGTGTTCTCCTCAGCCTGGGAGCAGAGTGCTGCTCTACACTGGGATTCAGACCTGCGGTGCGTGTGTGTGACTCAGCCTGGAGAGATCACAGGAGGGGAGGGAGCAGGGGGAGGGGGGAGGGGGAGGGGGAAGGGGGGGGAGGGGGGAGGGAGCAGGTGGAGGGGGGGAGGGCAGGGGAGGGAACACCAAAGCGTTGGACTCAAACTTCGGACTCAAATAATAACAAAGAACTGAAAGTCATACTTGAGGTTTTCGAAGCTCAGAAATCGTTTCAAATATTTACTTTTAAAAAATGCGATGGGAGGACGTATTGTTACTGTACAGAGTCCCTGGCGGAGATAGAGCTCTCGTTCCAGAACCCTTCTAGAACATACCGACATCCATCTTAGTCTTGGTTGCTTACTTATAAAGAGAGGGACGTGGAAAACCATGCGAGACGACTGTATGAACATGAAATCAATGAATACTAATGATCCCGAGGCAGGTTTAGACTGCTGGGGATCGTGTTTCATGCTACAATAACACCCAGAGTCTCCAAGAAAGGTTTAGTCTGGAAGTATGAAGTTCTCTGGTGTCCACCGACAGAGCTGTTCCTCTCGGACCGGGTCGAATCAGGGTCCGACCGCTAAGAGCGGGTTCCACTACAGAACACGCCGCGCTCCTGAGGCGTGTTGGACGAGGAGCTTTGAAGTGAATTAGCAGTCAGGCCTCTCTCTTCCTCCCAGCTTGACTTCCTCTAACCCACTAGCACTGAAACACACAGAAGACTTGTTATGGAAGTTTAACGACATTAAGAGGTTTCTGACCCCTATGTCGGATGTCTTCCTCCACAGCAGGGGGGGGCTGCCCGGCCTCTTCCCCAGAAAACGCAGCATCGGATGGGGTCGCTCTGTGACACGCCTCCCCTGCCGCACGGAGGGACAGGGGGGACGACCCCTAACCAAGGCCTCTCGATGGAGCTTTGAAGATTTGAATCTTTCATGTATGCAGTCAATTGTTTCTCATCTTGACTTCAAAAGGGATGGGGGTTTAAAGGGGGGGGGGAGGGAGGGATGGGGGGAGGAAGGGAGGGAGGGGACATATGGGGGGAGGAAGAAATGGGGGAGGAAGGGAGGGAGAGGAGAGAAGGGAGGAGAGGGAGGGAAGGGACGTATGGGGGGATTGAGAGAGGGAGGAGAGAAGGGAGAGATGGGAGAGAGGGGAGAGGGAGAGAGGGAGGAGGGAAGGGAGAGAGGGAGGAGGGAGGGGAGAGAGGGAGGGGAGAGGGAAGAGAGGGAGGAGGGAGGGGGAGAGAGGGAAGGGAGAGAGAACAGGACAGCCTCTGACCAATCAGAAAGATAGCAGCGTTCATCAAGGTGACTTCTGGTAGTCTGTCTGTCTTGGATCCTGTGAGGCTTGTTGCAGGCCCAGTCCACTTCTGAGGAGAACCTTCTACGTGTCGTCTTCCTGCTGTTGTTGACCTTACACGTTTCAAAAAGTGACGTTTAATACTGTTTTAAAGGACTTCTGCCCGAGAGACACAACATCTACTGTTTATTTATCGCCTTTTTGATTTGCAGTGGTTGATATGACACGATGTCAAGGTGACAAGTCATCTGTGTGTGTGTGTGTGTGTGTTCTCCCTCTCAAGTCTTCTGTAACAGCGAGAGCCTCACCACTCCCAACCGACGATTTGATTTGAATTTCACACAGCCTGGAGCCACGGCACACAGATATTAAACACACAACGTCTCCACAGATACAAGTCCATATGAAAACAACGCACACTAGCTCCATGAGGGGAAACACTGTGGTGGCCTTGGTGTGAGCCACATGGACACACAGCGAAGAGACCCGCTCTGTCTGCAGACTGGAGCTCCTCTACAGCCTATACTGAGAGCATTGTGAGCTGAAAGGACTTCAAAGGCTGCTCTACATCCAGTGAGGCTGTGGGGGGTTGTGGGGTTTGTGAGAGATGTGGAGGCTGTGGGGGCTGTGTGGGGATGTTGAGAGGCTACAGCACCTGACCACAGTCATTAACAGGACAAAGACACAGTCTGATCATGATGACATCATGATGATGTCTCAACCAGGAAGAGGACTTATCACTGATGTGTCTAACTCTGACTGACCGACTAGCTGGTTGACTGGCTGGCTGGCTGGCTGACTGACTGTGGGACTGGCTGGCTGATTGTCTGACTAGCTGGCTGACTGGGTGACTTGTTGACTGGCTGGCTGGCTGGCTGACTGGCTGGCTGGTTGACTGGCTGGCTGGGTGACTGGCTGGGTGACTGTGTAACTTGTTGACTGGCTGGCTGACTGGCTGGGTGGCTGGCTGGTTGACTGGCTGGGTGGGTGACTGGCTGGGTGACTGTGTAACTTGTGACTGGCTGACTGACTGACTGACTGACTGGCTGGCTGGGTGACTGTGTGACTTGTTGACTGGCTGGCTACATAAGGGAACACTTAACCCAATTAGCAGTCATCCTGGATGAATGAGGAGGTTTTAGGAGGCGTGAGCCATGATCCCCCTGTTGAGTCAGGACCCAAGACGTTCACAGTCCGACGGCCGTGTTTCCAAGGTTACATAGGCAGGATCAGTGTTGGGGGCGGAGCTAACCCTTCTGTGGCCTAGCGTGGACACGCCAGCTTGTCTTCTCCACATCACACAACATGTCTCTAATCCTTCCACAACTCCTACTAATATAAACTCACGTAGGTGTGAAGGATTAAGATACAGTATATCCAACTGGATCAGCATCTGCTTGCCTCAAACACACAAGACAGTCTGTTGGCTTAGACATAAACCCCCCCACTGATTAATAAACCTTCTTCTTAAGTCTCTGCTCTTACTTGTGTTAGGTTTGTTCTCATAGTTGTGTTGGGTTTATAGTTTCTACATTTCTACCAAACGCCTTATCTAATCCCTTAAGTGTCTTTCCATGATCCAGATTACACTCCCTCGCTGGGGGTGAGTCATGATTCCTTTGTCAAACAAACCTCCAAAGAAAGACTAGTCTCCTACACAGGATGTGAAACCTGGCAGGGGGAACCCTATTCAGACGGAGTGGGTGCTGGGAGAAAACTCCCTCTGGACATCAATCAGAGCCCAATTTACGGTCTCCGAACGCCACCTGAAGTGGCGTCCCACAGAGAGGCAGAATCAGGAGAGCTGGTGTGGGGTGAGGGACCAGGACACGTCACGCTGATCGTGGAGAACGAGGGGCAGGAGGAGAAAGGAAACGCCAGGGAACGGGAGAAACGACGACCGCGACTGAACGACGCAGGCTACGTGGGGGCTCGAGAAGTGGCTGTTTCTCTCCCACTAGCACGAGTGCGTCATCGTGTTGAAAAGGAACGGAAACTAAATCACGCTCCGTGTTATTACCCAGCAAGCACCTGTGAATGTTCCAGCAACGGGAAACTGTGGGAAGTTTCTTTCTGACACATGACAAAACAGAATTATATTTTTAAAAGCGGTTCTCTTTAGAAGTACAAGAAACAGTAGGAGGTAGATGTGAGAGAAGAAAACAGAGTAGCACGTACGTACAGCATACCGCAAAAACAGCAAAGACAGACAGAAAGAAAGACAGACAGCACAAGATCAGACCCAAAGCAAGCAGACAGAAAGAACGACAAGAAAGAAAGCAAGACCGACGATAGACCAACACGACAGCCGCCTCGCCGAACAGACCGAAAGCAAAGAACGAAAGCAACCTCCCTCACCTCCCTCCCTCCCTCCTCCCCCCTCCCTCCCTCCCCCCTGGCTCGTCTCAGGTGGGGTATGAAACAGAAGAGGCAGAGCCGTCACCTCCTCAGCTTGTCTCGATGCCGAACACAGACGCAAACACAGTCGACAGGAAGCAGAGGACATCCCCCCTCGGCGACGCGTCTCTCCTCTCCCCGGGAGAAGAACCCAGAAACGTCAGGGAGGAGGAACGCGCCAGGGAAAACTCGAATAAGTCGCGGAGCACGAAAACAACTTTTAAGGAACGAGGAACGATCTGTACATGAACTCCATGAAATGGAACACATTTAGCATCGACTGTGTGCGAGCGATCTCCCTCATCGTAGGAGAGGAGAGGGCCTACTGTTCTTCTGTTGGAAGGCGCCTCTTCAATTAAAACAGAGAATACGTTTCCTGTGAAACCAAACCATGAAAGTGACATCATAAGATAACCAGTGTGTACCCTTCCCATGATGCACCATGGTAACCACGTCAAGCCCAGATCCTGGATCCATGCCTGTGGAAACAGAGGTGTGTAGGAGCGGGCTGACCTTGTGTGCCCCGGGGCAGAGGGCTGTCCAGAGACAGGTGCCCCACCAGACAGGTGCCCCCCCCACCAGACAGGGCCCACCAGACAGGTGCCCCCCCCACCAGACAGGTGCCCCAGACAGGTGCCCCACCAGACAGGGCGGGGGTTAGTGGGGAAAACACACGAACCGTGCAGGGGAGCAGAGAGACACACAACCTCAGAAGACAGGGGGAAGAAATAGCTTTTTCTCCTCTCTCAATTTCCCCCTGTTCACCCCCCCCCGCCTATCTCTTTCTCTATCGGTCTTTTCACTCTGAGTCATTTTCTCAATTCTCTCTCTGCCTTTGTAGTTATGGTTCTCTCGCCGTCTCATTTCCTCCCGCGATCCTCTCCTCCACAGTTCTCTTTTTTGAAAGAGTCGTGCTGTGCAGTGCGACGCGAAAAGCATCGACCCGCGTACACAGCTGCACATCGGTCCCTGCGACTCGATACTCCTCGCCCACTCCACCCTACTCTAACCGCTCCCTCGCCACTAGCTCCCCTCTCCTATCCCCACTCTAACATCCCCACTCCCTAACTTCCTCCCTCTATCCCTCTCCACCCCCTCCACCCTCTCTCAATATAGCTCTGTAATGAACTCATAAATTGGAGTGACATACAGAGATGACTACAGGTCGGAGGAGAGGAAAGAGAGGGGGGGAGGAGGGAGGGGGGAGGAGGGGGGACTCATTCCCTCAGACAGGGAGAGATATGACCCGGCTGGAACAGGGGGAGGGAGGGAGGGAGGGAGGGAGGGAGGGAGGAAGGAAGGAGGGAGGAGGGAGGGAGGGAGGGAGGGAGGGAGGGAGGGAGGGAGGGAGGGAGGGAGGGAGGGAGGGAGGGAGGGAGGGAGGGAGGGAGGGAGGGAGGGCGGGAGGGAGGGAGGGGAGGGAGGGAGGGAGGGAAGGAAGGAGGGATGCTCCATAAATATGGTTAGTAACATTGCACTACATAAGGTACAGCCTTGGAACGTTCCATCCTGACAGATGAAAAGTTCTGTGTTGGGGGAGACTGACTGGTCACAATGGTAGCAGGGAAGATGGTAGAGGAGGAGGTGGAGGGGGGCGATGGAAGGGAGGAGGAGGGGCGTGGGAGAGGAGGAGGAGGGGCGGGGTGAGGTGAAGATGTCACACAGAGAGACAGACAGACAGACAGTGTTTCCATGTACTGAGAGGACGACCCAGGCCACAGGGAGGAGGGCTGGGCCCACAGGAGAGACCAGACTAGCCCTAACCCACTAGGAGGAAGACTGGGTCCACAGGAGGAGACCAGACTAGCCCTAACCCACTAGGAGGAAGACTGGGCCCACAGGAGAGACCAGACTAGCCCTAACCCACTAGGAGGAAGACTGGGTCCACAGGAGAGACCAGACTAGCCCTAACCCACTAGGAGGAAGACTGGGTCCACAGGAGAGACCAGACTAGCCCTAACCCACTAGGAGGAAGGACTGGGTCCACAGGAGAGACCAGACTAGCCCTAACCCACTAGGAGGAAGACTGGGTCCACAGGAGAGACCAGACTAGCCCTAACCCACTAGGAGGAAGACTGGGCCCACAGGAGAGACCAGACTAGCCCTAACCCACTAGGAGGAAGACTGGGTCCACAGGAGAGACCAGACTAGCCCTAACCCACTAGGAGGAAGACTGGGTCCACAGGAGAGACCAGACTAGCCCTAACCCACTAGGAGGAAGACTGGGTCCACAGGAGAGACCAGACTAGCCCTAACCCACTAGGAGGAAGACTGGGTCCAAGGAGAGACCAGACTCAGGAGAGACCAGAGCGCGGGCAGAGACTGGTGTGGAGGACAGGCAGGGAGGAGGAGAGGGCTGAGGACTCGCTGGGTAATATTTCTACTAGGAGGATAATCAGCACTTCAGACTGTTTAATATCTTTTCATTCAGGCTGGTAACGTGCTGGTCATTAGCAGATAAAGACAAACCTTGTTATAAAGAGTAGCTGGATATAAACGAGCTAATATACCACGACGAAACTCTAATTTCACTTAAGACTAAATACAGAGCCAGCCTTTTTTAAGAGATCGTTATCACGAAATGTTATTAAAACCTTTTTCTTTCTTTTTTACGGTGGAATATTACTTGTTTATCTGTCCCTATTCCTGTGCAGTGTGCTTTCTGCTGTCTAAGTGGTCTGGAGAGGGAGCTGCTCTACAGATGAAGTATCATTGATATTTAGAGAGCGTCCTCGTAGCGTGCTAAGGAAAAGGCTAGTTGCTTCGCCTGGGTCTCAGAGTACATTTGGCACAGAGTTGACGATGAAGGGAGTGGAAGGAGGAGGAGGAGGGGAGGGAGAGGGGCTGGGGGGGGGAGGGAGGGAAGGGGAGGGAGGGAGCGAGAGGGGGGAGGGGAGGGGGGGTGAGGGCGGGAGGAGAGGTGGAGGGGAGGGAGGGAGGGAGGAGAGGGGGGGTGAGGGAGGGAGGGAAGGGGAGGAGGGCGTGTGACGGGGGGAGGGGCGGGGAGGGGGGGAGGGAGGGGGGGTGAGGGAGGGAGGGAGGGAGGGGGTGACGGAGGGAGGGAAGGGGAGGGAGGGAGGGGGTGAGGGAAGATGGGGATGGGTGAATGCTGATGACAGTGGTGCTCCACATGCAGAATTGCGTTTTGAGCTGCATGGAGGCATAACAGAGCTTAATACCATCAAAGCAGGATACAAACGAATAAAACAGATATAAATAGTGAAGTTTCCAAGCCATGCAGGTACGCACACGCCTCACACACGCTCACACATCCACACAGCAAACGAGGGAAAGATCTGCACACTCAAAGAAAAGAACAAGTCAACCGTAGCTGCAGTAAAAAATGATCCAAACTGATAATACAGGGAGGGGAAAAAAAGCAGCAAAACAGTTTCATAGAAAACCACTCAAACAAACATCAAAGGATAAAGACAGCGATAAGAAAGCTTGTTGGAATGAGAGAGAGACCTGCTTGTGTTTCTCTGTGCAGCGGAACGCCAGGGTCCCTATCCATTCAATGTCAACACCGTCACTTTTAACAAACAACATTCATGTTGCTCGGCGACGGCGGGGGGTGGAGATTAAATCGATATCCGAGTGTTTTGAGTGTCAAGTGTTTCCTTGAGAGAGACACGGGAGCTAGAGAGCTGATGGAGAAGAACGTGAGGGGACCCTGACCCTGGACACACCTGACCCCGGACCCTGGACACACCTGACCCCTGACCCCGGGACCCTGGACACACCTGACCCCTGACCCCGGACACACACCCTGACCCCTGGGACCCTGGTCACACCTGCACAGGGAAACACAGCCAGGTATGCAACATCGAGGCGATGCTGTTTGAAGCGTGCTGGAGTCTCTGCCACCATTGTCTCTGGTCTACCCACGGATGTCCTGCTGCCAACCCAGAGCCTGTTCCCTCTGCTCCCACACCACCAGCACAGACAGCACAGCCAGCACAGCCAGCACAGCTCCTCACCTGCGTGTGCTTTCAGACGACTCATTTCCTTGTTTTTCTTCGAGAGATTGCTGGAGAATAAACAGGTCTTACTGTAGACCAAGCATGGTCTTTACACACACTGCCCTAACCCCAGCCTCCTAACTAGCCTCTACACACACTGCCCTAACCCCAGCCTCCTAACTAGCCTCTACACACCACTGCCCTAACCCCAGCCTCCTAACTAGCTCTCTACACACACTGCCCTAACCCCAGCCTCCTAACTAGCCTCTACACACACTGCCCTAACCCCAGCCTCCTAACTAGCTCTCTACACACACTGCCCTAACCCCAGCCTCCTAACTAGCCTCTACACACACTGCCCTAACCCCAGCCTCCTAACTAGCCTCTACACACACTGCCCTAACCCCAGCCTCCTCACTAGCCTCTACACACACTGCCCTAACCCCAGCCTCCTAACTAGCCTCTACACACACTGCCCTAACCCCAGCCTCCTCACTAGCCTCTACACACACTGCCCTAACCCCAGCCTCCTAACTAGCCTCTACACCACACTGCCCTAACCCAGCCCCCTCACTAGCCTCTACACACACTGCCCCAACCCCAGTCTCCTAACTAGCCTCTACACACACTGCCCTAACCCCAGCCTCCTAACTAGCCTCTACACACACTGCCCCAACCCCAGTCTCCTAACTAGCCTCTACCACACACTGCCCCTAACCCCAGCCCCCTCACTAGCCTCTACACACACTGCCCTAACCCCAGCCTCCTAACTAGCCTCTACACACACTGCCCTAACCCCAGCCTCCTCACTAGCCTCTACACACACTGCCCTAAACCCCAGCCCCCTCACTAGCCTCTACACACACTGCCCCAACCCCAGTCTCCTAACTAGCCTCTACACACACTGCCCTAACCCAGCCCCCTCACTAGCCTCTACACACACTGCCCCAACCCCAGCCTCCTAACTAGCCCAACCTCAGCCTCCTAACTAGCACACTCCAGGAACCCTCACATAGTGATTCAATTCTCTGAAGGGATGTGATTCATGTCCCATGACGTACGTGTATATAATATATCATAAATCTCTATTGATGACCTCACCTTAACACAGCCCTCTACCTCCCTATCGGCCCGCCCTCTTATGGATGTCTTCAGAGTCAGCGGCCACCTCTAATCATCGTTATTGATGATCAATACCTCCTCATGGCTTCCCCTGATCTAATAAAGGATGAGGACCGTACACACAGGGTCTGCAGTAATGGCTGTTTCTAATGGATCCTCGTTACCTCTCCATGGACCACATTGATCAGGAGACGGTTTAGATCTGGTGGTGATATCTCTGGGGTTGTGTTGGTCTGTTTCTCACTGTTCTCGTGTCAACCTCTCCCACTCTCTGTCTCACTATCTCACTCCCTCTCTTGTGCTCTCACTCCAGCTCCCTGTCTTCTTCTCTCTATCGCTCTCTCTAGAGTCTATAGAGATGCTGTAGCTAGAGAGTCTCCCTGATAGCGATAGAGAGCTCTCCGAGCACTCTCCATCCACAGAAAGCTGCGAACATCGAATACTCACACGCTCGAGTAGTCTCGCGATCTCCTCTCTCTATTCCGCTACTCTCTCTCTCTCTCTCTCCCCCTCTCTCTCTCCTCTCTCTCCCCCCTCTCTCTCTTTCCTCTCTCCAGTTTCCAGGGACCTTGGCTCTGGGTGTTACCACTGAAGAGGACGTTCAATGTCACCCTGTCATATCCGGGAGATAGAGCGGAGGGGCCTTCCTCACGTGAAAATAAATACATTGCAATCTTCCTCTGAAGCAGCGTAATGGTCTGGATATTACATCTCCAGTGGGGTATTAGAGGTTGGCTCGAATAAATCTCTCCACAGGTCGAGGCAATTTGTTCCCCTGACAGGGTTACGGTGACTGGCTGGCTGGCTGGGTGGCTGGGTGGGTGGCTAGCTGTCTGATTGGCTAGCTGTCTGATTGGAGAGTGCTAGCAGACTGGCTCGTTGATTGGCTGGCTGGCTGGCTAGCTGAATGGGTAGGGTGTTAGCTGTCTGGCTAGCTGTCTGACTGGCTAGCTGTCTGATTGGAGAGTGCAAGCAGACTGGCTGGTTGATTGGCTGGTTGAGGAAGGTGGGTGGCTGGCTGGCTGTTTTGATTGGCTTGTTGGCTGGGTGCCAGGTGGGCTGGCAGTCTGTGTTCAGCAGGCAGGTGGGATGGAAGCAGACGACACCAGCGGTAGACCCAACTCCCCCCCCTCTGACTGTAATGGACTGTTCCAAGGCTTACCATTGGCTTCAGGCTGGGTCTGAGAGGGCACGGCCATGTATGGGTCGCTCTTATCTGAGGGCATGGGGGGGGTCCTTCTGCTCCACCATGCGGCCCCTGCCCTGGGGGCCCTCTGCGGGGGGCAGGGCTGAGGTGGGGAAGGGGAGGGTGGAGTGGTGGTGGTGGTGGTGGGCCTGCCGGACACAACACACATTAACTAACGTGACACACACACACACACACACACAGAGTAGATGCACGCACACACATACACAGAAGGTAGATGCACACACACAAACTCATATACAAGACACACAGACAGTCGATACACACACACACAGTCGACACACACACACACACACACACACACAGCCAGATGGCTTTGCAAGGCAACAAAGTGTTCCTCCCAGGTGACCCTGAGTAGGTCATTAGAGGTGTGTGAGTGTTGTGTGTTGGTTCTGCAGAGAGCTGTGACCTGGTGTGTATGTGGTGGAGGGAGAGGATGAAATGAAAGACGGAGAGGGGAAAGAGAGAGAGACGGAGCGGGATATCTGAGTGGATGGAGAGGAGAGAGAGAGAGACTGGAAAAGAGGGGAGGGAGAGGATGAGAGAACAGATGAGGGATAGAGAGGGACGAGAGAGGGACGAGAGAAGAGACGAGAGGAGAGCTGATGAGGGAGAGAGAGCGAGAGGGAGCACGAGAGCAGCGAAGGAAAGAGGGAGAGGAGGACCAAAGAGCAGAGGAGCAGACGAGATGACGAGAGGGAAGGAACAAAGAGCGGGAGGAAGAGAGATGAGGGAGATGGGAAAGGGAGATTTGTCGAGCGCGAGAGAAGGAAAGAGAGAGAGGGGCGTTGGAGAGGCTGAGGAGAGGGAGAGCAGGGAGAAGTGAGAGGAGCGAGAGAGAGAGGGAAAATAAGAGATGAGAAGAGAGAGGAGAGGGGGAAAGAGAGGGAAAGAGAGAGACGAGCGAGGAGAGGGGAAAGATGAGAGAAGAGGAGAGGACGAGACAGAGGAGACGGAGGAGAGTGAGAGAGAGAGGGAGAGGAAAAAGAGGGAGCAGTGAAGGCAGAGATGAGGGAGTGGAGAGAGGGAAAGAAAGAGAGAGAGAGGACGATGAGTGAGGGACGAGATGACGAGAGAGGAAACAGAGGGAGAGGGCAAGAGAGAGAGAGGGACGACCGAGAGGGATGTATGATGCGGAAAGAGAGAGAGAGAGAGAGAGAGGGAGAGGATGAGAGAGGGAAGAGGGAGGAGACAGAGGGAGAGAGGGAAGGAGAGAGAGAGGAGAGAGAGAGTGAGAGAGAGAGAGAGAGAGGAGAGAGAGAGAGAGAGGAGAGAGAGAGAGGAGAGAGAGAGAGGAGACAGAGGGAGAGAGGGGGAAGGAGAGAGAGCTAGCGCCTGTCTCTACGGAGCTCATCTTCTCCTGTCTCAGTCCACACGTCAAGGTTCTATCTGGAGCAGGAAACACAACAGAGAAGGCTCTCTGTAACTAACGGTAACTCAACCACCCCCCTCTGCTGGGCCATGAAGGCAGGAGGACAAGATCAAACTCCCTCTCTTCCTAACAACACAGCAACTAGCTACTGCATCAGCTGACGATCACCCACCAGCCCTCCGTTCAGCAGCCACCCCCTCGCTCTGACCGTCAGAAAAGCCAAACCACACAACCTCATCTATCACAGGGAGTAGTGTGGATAATAATTCTCCCTAATCTAAATGACCCTTGTAATGACTCTCCTAATGACACCCTGGTCTCGACTTGTGTTCAACAGAGAGTTCCCTAGCAGAGTAGCATGGATGTATCTAGAAGGGAGCGTCTTCCAACGCTATGAGCTAGCTCTCCTGGCAAGGCTGCTACTGTGAGAGGAGAGGAGGGGAGGTTAGAGGAGAGGAGAGGAGAGGGGAAGAGAAGAGAGGAGAGGAGAGCAGGGGAGGTTAGAGGAGAGGGACGAGGAGAGGAGAGGGGAGGGGAGGAGAGGAGAGGAGAGGAGAAGAGAGGAGAGGAGAGGAGAGGGAGGGAGGAGAAGAGAAGAGAGGAGAGGAGAGGAGAGGAGAAGCATCTCCAAAGCTAATGAGCTAGCTCTCCTCTGCAAGGTGGTACTGTGGACAGTGACATGCATGTATTAGCCAAGTTCAGTGTTTTGGATTGTAAAAATCCCTCGGATGGCTAGCAGTATTATACGATCTGCAACCGTACACATATGTGAAGGTCCCTAACAAGGCCTCCGTAAGGCCCCAGTACAACCTGAGGTCTGTGTGGGTGTGTGTCTGTGTGTCTGTGTGTGTGTGTGTGTGTGTCTGTGGGTCTGTTGTGTGTGTCTGTGTGGTGCTGTGTGCAGGTACACAACCCTCTACAGCTTCCACAAACTGGAACCCTTCTCTGCTGAAGCCCTGTAAATCATGTGTATGTGTGGGTGGAACAGTGTGTGTGTGTGTGTGTGTGGTGTGACAGTGTGTGTGTGTGTGTGTGTGTATGTGTGTGTGTGACAGTGTGTGAGTGTGTGTAAATCATGTGATCAGCCCACGTTCTCCTGTCAAAGCCATACACTTCAGGGCGTCTGTGAATGTGTTGTGTGTGCGTGAGTGTGTGGACGTGTGTGTGTGTATATGTGTGTGTGTGTTTGGTGTGTGTGTGACTTCCAATGAAAAGTGGCTGCAGAGTAATCAACAGCTCACGCGTTAATGAGAGCGGAATCTGCAGACCTTTTACTGTGTCTCCGTATGAGGCCAGCTGGGCATGTGTGTCCTCTGTGTGACAGTGTGTGTGTTTGTGTGTGATAGTGTGTGTGTGATAATGTGTGTGTGACAGTGTGTGTGTATGTAACAGTGTGGGTGTGTGTGTGTGACGTGTGTGTGACAGTGGGTTGTGTGTGGTGCGACAGTGTGTGTGTGACAGTGTGTATGTGACAGTGTGTGTGTGTGTGTGTGACAGTGTGTGCTGTGTGGTGAAGTGTGACAGGTGTGTGTGGGTGTGTGACCGGTGTGGTGTGACAGTGTGTATGTGACAGTGTGTGTGTGTGTGTGTGACAGTGTGTGTTTGTGTGTGCGACGTGTGTGTGACACGTGTGTGTGGTGTGTAAACAAAGGGGGTGGGTGGCTGTTGCCTTTGGTCTACCATGCACACACAACCCTCCCCCCAGCATCGTGCGCGTGGCAACCATTTAAAATGATTTATTTAACCATGCGCCTTGGGCTGGCAGATTAGTGTGACAGGCCTATTTTATAATTCATTTTGCAGAGCCAGGAGGTTCATGGTGTGAAGAAGATAACACACAAGGAGCCACAAGTCTTATTTCTGTGGATAAAGAAAAAAAGCTACACAAAATAAAAAACGTTGTGCACATCCCTTTTTCATGGTTAAACGGAAGGCGGTGGATGGAGGGAAGTCTAGTCTGGAACGGGAGGGGATTGTGGGAGGGGGAGCGAGGCAGAGAGAGACGGAGAGCGAGAGGACGAGGGCCAGGGAGAGAGGGAGAGAAGGAGGGAGGAGGGAGGAGAGGGCCGGAGGATGTCGTCCTGGGCTTGTGTCTGCAGCGATTCCGACTGTGTCTCAGATTGCGGGGTTCTGTTGGGCGGTGTGCTACAGCCAGGCCTTAATAGGCTGAGTACTGCCGCGCTGTGTGGAAGAAAACCTCTAGAGGGACGGAGAAATGAGAGGCAGATGAACAGCGGGTGAGAGAGAGAGAGACGAGGGAGGAGGGAGGAGGAGGAGGAGGAGGAGGAGGAGGAGGGAGGAGGGAGGAGGGAGAGGGGAGGAGGAGAGAGAACATACAGGAGAGAAGGAGTACAAGACGACACAGGAGGAGAATCTGGACGGACTGAAAAAAAGATCTTGTTTTGTAAAGTGAGGTTATATGTGGTAAGTGTGTGGTGGGTGTGGGTGTGGTGTGTGTGTGTGGGTGTGTGTGTGCATGAATGTGTGTGTGTGTGGTGTGGTGTGTGGTGTTATCGGAATGCTGCAGGGATAATCAGACCTGTTTATTATTCCTTCTCAGGACTGTGATTAGAAAATTATATAAATCACCATCAGCCACAACCTTCTAAAAACACACTTGACAGCAGTGTGTGTGTGTTGTGTGTGTGTGTGTTGTGATGGGTGCTTGTTTAAACTGCCTAAGCCATGCTGTGTGAGAGTGAGCTACTGTTTCATCCTGATCCGTCAGCGCCCCTTCACATATAAACCATCCATGTGATGCAAGATTCATTCCAATTAGCGACAGCAAAGGTCAGGACAGATCGATGTAGGGAGGGCAGCGGGCGGGGAGGGGGCGGGGAAGGGCGGGGTTGGATTTCAATACAGCAGGACACGGAACTCCAACTCGTAGATTAGATTCATACGGCGAGTTCCGCTATGAACTCCGGGTTCTACGCGTTCTAAGGCGCTAGGATCCAGGAGGTGGAAAAGAGAGAGAGAGAGGGTCGGAAGCTACTGGGTTCCTAGGGGATCGGAGAGAGAGACAGTAAGAGAGAGGATCTGACATGTCGTGACCTTTCCTGACCGTGAGAGAGAGTAGACGTCTATAAAACAGAGGAATTGAATGTCGTTAAAAACGCCAGTCTATACGAGACGCGACCAGTGAAGTGGGGTGGGAGGATAGTTGTTAATTTAATAGAGGAGTAATAATGATTGGAAAGGGGCGGAAGCCGGAGAGAGGGAGTTGATGGGAGTTTGTAGTTAGTGATTCATTTATCCTCTTGTGACAGGTTACTCACCATTCAGAGCCACGAAGGTATCTAGAAAGGTCAAAAGGAGAAATATGTTAATATCTGCGCGGTGGCGCTGCGTTCAGGAGCGTTTTACTGACATGATTGAAAGTCTGACTTCGAGAAGTGACTGAGAGTCGATTGTTTTGCGGTTGTGATCATCAGTAGTGTGACCTATGATGGCGTCGTCAGTTCTGGACGGTACACTTTCTGTATTCTGGATTGTGTAGCGACCACCGGAGAGGTGAGGTACGGGGAGGAGGAGAGGAAGAGAGGAGAAGAAGAGGAGGAGAGAGGGAGAAGAGCAACGGAGAGGAGAAGAGAAGAGAAGAGGAGGAGGGAAATGGAAAAGGAGAGCAGAGCACAGAAGAGAGGAGGCAGGGAAGAGGAGAGGAAGAGAAGAGCAAAGGAGAGGAGAGAAGAGGGAGAAGAGGAGGGAAATAGAAAGCAGGCAGAGCACAGAAGAGAGGAGGAAGTGGTTAGCAGATAGCACGCTTACTCTGACAGTCTCCAGGCCTTCTGTGTTTCCCTCTCCACGTCCTGCTCGAAGGGCGACCTGCAGACAAGACACAGACGCTCGTCAAAGAGGAGAGGAGGCACGTCCCCAAATCGTTTAGGCGTGTTCAGCCTCAGTGAAAAGACTGTCTCTGTTACATCAAATATATTCCATATTACATATCTGTAGTGCTAACCGTAGACTGAAAACATCCCCTCCTGTTAAGTGCATTCGCTGTTCTTAAGTGCTGCGAGCGGACGCTGGTGGATATGCTGCATGGACGCAGTTGTGATGCCGCGTAAGATCTCTACTTGCTAATGTGGTTGGTATAAGACGTGAAACAGGCTAATCGTAGCCGCGAGAACGGCTAGCTAGCAATAAATCCGCTAGTCCTCGCTAGCTAATGCAAGACCGGGCCGCTGGCTGTTTGACACGGATCGATAGCGGCTAAGCGGTTTTTAACACGGCTTCGATAGATACGAGTGCCTAGCGTGAGCGGTTTTAGGAACATCGACGGCAGGAGCAGGAGGGATGGCCGGCTGGCCCTTGCTGCGCTCCGACACAGACGGCCGCGTGACCACACACCGACAGCTGCAGCGCTAAAAGTTTCACGCTAAACCACACACAAACAGAAGAAACTAGGAGCAGCAGATTTAAAACTAGGAGTCCAACGAGTGGAAGCAGCCATAGCTTCTATATAGGCCAGCAGGAAGAACATTGCTGTTCTGTGTGAGGAGATTGGGGGGGTGGGCCATCTCCTGCTTATCCCCCGTATCAAAACACGGGCTTGTGTTTGAAACGAGCTAAGACATGAGTCACGGTATTAGTCTGTATCACACGGTACACAGCCATGGAGGATGGGGCGGGGGTCAGGGTGGAGACCTATTCTAGGGCCAGTCATGTGAGGAGGAAGGAGGGAGAGGGGGGA
>CAEFZP010000972.1:0-32102 GCA_903064625.1 Mallotus villosus
TTTTCCCTCCACCTGAAGCCACTGGTTAACCACCTCTCCTTATTCTGCGAATGTTTCTCCTTGTAATCCTCAAGCGTAACACGTCTGGAGGACCTACAAAGACTCACTTCCCCTGTGCGCTGGCCGGGGGTGCACCAGCTCCCTTGGGCGTCGGCGTGTGGCGCGGCCGTACGAGATAGGGGCCCCTGGAGATAGAGGGGACGGAGTGCGTACCACGGGAGTTGTGTGGGCTTGGTGGGGGGTGGGAGTGATGGTGAGGGGGAGGAACTGGGGCCTGAACGTGGAATCTCACTGCCAAATAGGGGTGGACTGGGCGTGGTTATTCGAAACCCGGGTGGGGATACGGAGGCGACCCGAGTGAGTGCGGAGGGGGGGGGTTGGTTGTGTCATAAGCAGCTTTCTTGGAGTCTTGAGGTGGGGGGAGGGGTTTTTCATCGGTGTGGTGATCTAGTGCGTCTTCGGCAGGGGAGGGTATTGCTTAGTGTACCCGTGTTAGGAGTGAGCAAGGGGGTTCGCCTGGTCGGGTTGGGATCGGCACTAAAATAGGGAGGGGGGGTGCAGGGGGGGGGGGGGTGGAAGCAGTTTCGGCCAGGGGTATTCCGGACTAGTTTCCGGAGGGCGGTGTAGATTTGTCGGGCGTTTGGGGGCGGGCGGAGCGGGCTAAAGGGTCCTTTCGCCGCAACCGGCGGGAGAGAGGTTTCACCAAGCGGTAGAATCAAAGATGCTCACGGGGCGGAGGAAAAGTGTGGGGAAGTGTACCCGCTGGTGTTGGTGGAGTGTAAAGTAGAGTGTTGGGATAACCCCTCGGGCCGGGTGGTTGTCTTGAGGAAGCGTCGTATGGGGTGTGGTATAGGAGATGTCCGTGGACATTGTCGGCAAGTGAAAGTGGGGGGTGGTATTCGTTGTGGGGGCACGAGCGGGGTCTTTTCTTCCCCTCCGGGCTCCTGGGCGCTTGGGGGAGACGCGCTTTAGGAAAGGCTAAGAAACCTTCTGATAGGCTCTCCTCAGGGGTAAGGTGGCAGTTAGCCTTATCTCAGCCGTTGCCGGTAAATTTTTTACCGTCCTTTAGTGTTACGCTTTGGTGATGTTCACTTATAGTGGGATGGTGGGAAGCCCCCGGTGGAGGTAGGGAGCGGTAGAGAGGTAGCTTGGTCGTATTATATTTCCTTTCTACTTGCTCTTTCTCTTCGTCTTTCTAATTCTCCGTTCCTGATATGTCTCGTATTATGGCTTTTCAGCTTTATGGTGTCCTTTTGGCTGTGGGAGCTGCTGGGGGGTGGTTTTGATACACTAAGAAGAGGGAGGACTGGGGGGGGAGAGTAATTAGCAGGCGGTCGTTGAGCACTGAGGCGTTGGGGGGGAAAATCAGGGGTTGGGAGGGGGGAAGGGGAGTAGGGTACATGGAAAAGTAGGGGGTGGGGGAAGAGGGTTTAGTAGGGCGATGGGAGGTAGAGGGGAGGGGGGGAGTGAGGATGTGAACGGGGATGGAGTGGGGGGGAGGGGGGGAGAGTAAGGGTGACACAAGAGCTGGAGATGATCGTGTTGGTAGGGGGAAAATTTGGGAGAGGGGGAGAAACTAGAGAAATATAGGAGCAGGGTATGCGGCGGGGGCAAAGGGATGAGTAAACTCGAACTCTGGCGGGGCGTCTCCTGGGTGAGGCTATTTTACCTTATCTAAATTCATTTATCTCTCTCCCACACCACACACACACACCACACACACACACACACCCCCACCCACACACACACACCACACACATACTGTATTTGGTGGAGATCTGGATTCTAAGTACTTTATGCACACAGTAGGATAAGATTCCTTTTTCCTTCTCTTTTTCTCCCTCTTTCCCTCTCTCTCTCTCTCTCTCTCTCTCTCTATCCCTCTCTTTCTCTCTCTCTGTCGCTCTCTCTCTCTCCCTCCCTCTCTCCCCTTTTCTCGATCTCTCTGTCTCTCCCCCCGTCTCCTTCTCCAGGTCGAACCTGTGACAGGTGTAACTATGGTTACAAGCTCCTGAACCAGTCCCACCCAGACGGGTGTGTGTCATGCGACTGTGACCCCCTGGGGTCGAGCGGCCCCCTCTGCGACCCCGAGGGGGGCCAGTGTGAGTGCAGGCCCGGGGTGGGGGGGCCGCGCTGCAGCGTCTGCTCCAGGGGGCTGCATGGCTCCACCTGCTGGGGGGGTGCACCCCCTGCCTCTGCTCCACCCAGGGATCCAGGCCCGCCTCCACCTGCGACCCCCCACACCGGACAGTGTGTGTGTAAGGTGTGTGTGTGTGTGTGTAGGTGGGTGTGTATGTGTGAGTGTGTGTGTGTGGTGTGTGTTTTTGTAGTTTTCTGTGTGTGTCTTGCTCAGACAGTAGACCCCAAACAAGTTTGCAGAGTTTATAGAGAAACTAACAAAACAAGTGTTCTATTTCTTGGTGATTTAAATAAGGATAATCATGATAATGATTATGTATCTGTTTGCTCGGTGCTTTATCTCGTGTTTATTTGTTCTGCCGGCGTCAGGAACACACCGAGGGTCATCGCTGCGACACCTGTCGCCGTGGCTACCACAGCCTGGAACGTCGTAACTCCCTGGGCTGCCTGCCGTGTGTGTGGTGACGGCCCGCGGGACGGTGGACGGGGGGGTGTGTGACCCCACCAGCGGGCGGTGCCCCTGCAAGGAGGGGGTGGAGGGGGCGCTGTGTACCCGCTGTGCCCCCCACTACTACAACATGACCTCTGACCTCGCGCAGTCGGCGGCGTGCGTCTCGTGTGTGTGCGACCCCCAGGGGGCGGTGCGGGGGACGGTGTGTGACGGCGTCACGGGGCAGTGTGTGTGTGTCCCGACGCGGCACGGACGAGACTGCAGCGCCTGCAGACCAGGTACGGGCTGCGTTTGTGTGTGTGTGTGAAGTTTGTGTGTGTTAGTGAAGTGTGTGTGTTTGTCTGGGATTGCTTGTGCATGGGTAAGTGTGTGTGTTTCTGCGTGTGTGTTTCTGTGTGTCCTGCAGAATGCTGATGGTCGGTTGGCATTTGCAGTGGGCTTTAGTACATTAGCACAGAGCTGGCTGTGTGTGTGTGCCACCTCGCTATGCCAACTCTCCCATTGGTGATTGATCTGGCAATGCCCGTCCCAGTCAACTGCACCTTGGGGGGGCATGAGGGTAGCAGGGCCCGCTCTCTTCTCCTCCTTTGTGGGTGGGGTGTTTTTTTTGCGTCTGTGTGAGCGTATAGGTGTGTGTTTGTATGTGTGTGTGCCTGCATGTGTGGGGGCGTGCTTTTGTCTTTGTGGATGTGTGTTTGTCCGGGTCTAAGTGTGTGTGTGTGTGTGTGTGTGGTGTGTGTGGGTGTGTATGTGTGTGTCATGGTTGGGGGGTCAATGTTAACAGCTGCTGTATTGTTTTAGTAATGGAGATACACCATCAGCACAATCATGGGTACTGTAATACCTCACCGCACACACACACACAAACACATACACCCTCACACACACATATACACCCTCACACACACACTTCATGTTTGACAGATGAGGGAAGGTACTCTATCAGATCACCAGTGAGTTTTTCTGGGAGTTTTTCCTCGTCTTCCTTGAGGGTTTAGGTTGGTTGAGGGGCAGTTCTATGGGCGTATGTGAAGCCCCCTGTGGCCTGCTTGTGTGTAAAAAGGGCTATACAAATACATTTTGATTTGATTTGATCACTACCAAATGATTTGGTCTGATATATTCTACTCTTGTTCGCTCTACTCTGTTCTACTTTCCTCTACTGTACTCTATTCAGTTATGTTCTACTCCTGTGTGTTCTATTGTGTTCCATGTGTTCCATATCTGCCTGTATCTCTAAATCAAATACGTTTCTTACATGTGGGCATCTGTATGTGTTTGTGTGTGTGTTCCAGGGTTCTTTGCATCCTCCATGGGGTCCAACCAGAGTGTGTGTGTGGAGTGTGCCTGTCACCTGGTGGGCTCGTCAGGGCAGGTGTGTGACGGGCGGAGCGGTCAGTGTGTGTGTGCCCATCCCCTCCGTGGGCGGCCGGAGGTGTGACCTGTGTCAGGAGCTCCACTACGGCTTCAACCCTGGACTGGGCAGGTAGGACACACACACACACACCTGGACATCTACACTGTCACACACACACACACCTGGACATCTACACTGTCCACACACACACACACCTGACACTACACTGTCACACACACCTGGACATCTACACTGTCACACACACACACACCTGGACATCTACACTGTCACACACACCTGGATATCTACACTGTCACACACACACACACACCTGGACATCTACACTGTCACACACACACACACACCTGGACATCTACACTGTCACACACACCTGGACATCTACACTGTCACACACACACCTGGACATCTACACTGTCACACACACACACACCTGGACATCTACACTGTCACACACCACACACACCTGGACATCTACACTGTCACACACACCTGGACATCTACACTGTCACACACACACACACCTGGACATCTACACTGTCACACACATACACAAAGATACCCCTTTCCTAGACACACAACAATTAAATATTGAGACAGCGATATGGAGTCAGAATCAGTCAGATGGAGAGATAAAGAAAGAGAGAGTGGGAATGAGGGGAGGGGGGAGAGGGAGTGGGGTCGAAAGAGGGCGAGAGAGTGAGGGGGTAGAATTGTGTGATGTGAATCCAGTAAGTGAATGTCTTCAATACATCAACAACAACCGCCCTAGACATCATAGATTGTTAATCCATATATATGTGTGTGTGTGTGTGTGTGTGTGTTTGTGCGAGTGTGTGTGAGCGATCGGTGCGCTCCAGTGTGGATGAAGCATGAAGTCTTTAAAGTGATTAAAGTGGAAGCGCTCAGCGCGTCAGGAGACTCTGAACAATAAAGATTTCTTTATCTAAATATTATAAACTCGTTTATCCTCCCTCCATCAATAAGAGCATGCATCTTATTTTGTTTCCTCTCTCTCTCTCTCGCCCGCCCCCCCCCGTCTCATCTAATGGAGCCGGGCCAAACCCTCGCAATATGGTTATGGAATATTATAGGATATTTCCTGACTGGGAAGAAAATAAGGGAATACATAAACACGCACACACACACAAACCGCAGTGTTCTCAGTGTGATGTTAAGGTAATCATTTAACCTTGAGGGAGAGATGAGGTTTGGTGTTACAGTAGAGTGGATTACTCCATCCGGCTAACTCCAGCTCGGCCTGCTCTAACAGAATATCATTAAGCTGTTTAGCTGCTCGCGTCCACTACCTTGCCACTGACGCACGGCAAATTCTGATTTATAGTATTTTTTATTTTGATTTATAGTGTCTGCTATGTCTTTATCTGCTTGCTCCTGTTTGCTGTAGGCAATGTGCGTGTGTGTGTGTGTGTGTGTGTGTGTGTGGTTTGCGGTAACCTAAATTGAGAGAGAGAGAGGGTCACAGCAAACCGACCCCTATTCTCCCCGGCGCAGTGAAAGATGCAAATTCGGTTAGTTGGGATTACATTTACAACATTTATTACTAGTACACAGGAAAAAAACGCACCCGTGTGCTCACGACCACACACACACACACACACACACACACACACACACACACACACATGCTTTGAGTTTATCGATGTTTAACTGTGTGGAGGAAAGTCTCGTCTCACACAGAGACTCTCTCTCTCTCTCTCACACACAAACACACACACACACATGTACACATCATGGGAGTTTATCACTATTCAGCTGTGTGGAGGAACATACTACTCACACACACACACACACACACACACGTTTCAGACTGATGAAAAAGAGAGAGGCTTGGTGTGATGCTGGTGTTTTCTCTCTCCTTGGGAGAGGAGTGAAGGTCGTGTCGCGTTAGAAATTGAGAGGGTGGTGTGGTTGTGTGTGTGTGTGTGTGTAGGTGTGTGTGTGTGTGTGTGTAGGTGTGTTTAGGTGTGTGTGTGTGTGTGTGTGTAGGTGTGTGTGTGTGTGTGATGGTGGAACCCCCAGAGCGCCCTGCAGTTGACAGGACAAATTTGCGGCTCGTTAAGAAGCTGTGGCTTTTCACGCCGCTAGTCGAAGGGTGTCAGAGTGTGTGTGTGTCTGTGTGTGTGTGTGTGTGTGTTCAGCAGTCTGTATAGATGGCTTTGGAATTGTGAGAGGTGTGTGCAATTATATGTGTGTGTGTGTAAGGGTGTCAGGCGCTTGGCCTGCCAATAACCCTAGCGTCGTGGTCCACTGGGGTAACACCAGACTGGTGTCTCCACCCCCTGACCCCCCCCACCACCACCACCACCACCACACACACACACACACACACCCATGCACACACTCACACACAGCTTATGATGTAGTCAACTTTTTATATGATCCCCTCTCCCCCTCCTCTCCTCCTCTCCTCCTCCTCTCCTCTCCTCTCCTCTCTCCTCTCCTCTCCTCTCCTCTCCTCTCCTCTCCTCTCCTCTCTCCTCTCCTCTCCTCTCCTCTCCTCTCCTCTCCCTCTCCCCTCCCCTCCCCTCCCCCTCCCCTCCTCTCCTCTCCCCTCTCCTCTCCTCTCCTCTCCTCTCCTCTCCTCTCCTCCTCCTCCTCTCCTCTCCTCTCCTCTCCTCTCCTCTCCTCTCCTCTCCTCTCCTCTCCCTCCCCTCCCTCTCCCCTCCCCTCCCCTCTCCCTCTCCTCCTCTCCTCCCCCTCTCTCCTCCAGGTGTGTACAGTGTAGCTGTGACCCAGTGGGCAGTGTGGATGCCAGGTGCCACCCAGACTCGGGCAGGTGTGTGTGTAAGGCCTTGGTGACGGGGGAGCGCTGTGACTCATGTGTGTCCGGGGCCGGTCACATGGACCCCAACAACTACCTGGGCTGCAGCAAAGGTTCGAACGTGCTATTCCTTCACTACACACACACACACACACACATGTACACACACAAACACACGTACACACACACACACACACACACACACAAACATGCAAATGCTGGTATTGCTTTAGGGATTTGAAGTCATAGTTATCTGTTGAAGTACAGTTATTTATTCTTTCATGATATGAATGTCTATATTTCTTTGAGTGAGATGTGTTTGCGTGTGTGTGTGTGTGTGTGTGTGTGTATTTGTCAGCAAGGGGTAGAGCTTCCATCCTGTGCTATCTGTGCCTAGAGGCTGTGTTGAGTTAGACTCACAGAGGGATGCTAATTCTACACCACACCACACACACACACACACCACACACACACACACACACGCACCTGCCAGACAGTGGATAGTTGAGTTAGAGGCACAGAGGGAACCTGGCTCTCTGGGGCCTCTGGTATGTTAAGAGGCTCTGCATGGTTCTCATGGAAATACCGCCTTTCTTTCTTTCTTTCTTTCTTCTTCTCTCTCTCTATCTGTCTCTCTCTCTTTTGGCTCCCCCCCCTGCTTGTTTCTTTCCCCTTTCTCCTCCCCCCCCCTCCCTCCGTCCCCCCCCCTCCCACCGTCCCTCAGCTCCCAGTCAGCAGCCCCCCCCAGTGGGCGTGGTCCTGGGCCCCTCGTCTATCCGTGTGACCTGGCCCCCCCCCGGACTCCCCCAACTCACACATCCTCACCTACGCGCTCCTGCGAGACGGACTGGAGGTGCACGCCTGCCCCAGCTCCTACCCCTTCAGTGAGTACCTGTTCACACACACACACGTTTCAAAAAGGTACAAAAGCTCATTTGTGTGTCTCTGTAGCTTGTATTTATGTATGTGTGTGTGTGTTACTATGCACTCATGCTGTGTGTGTGTGATACTGAGTGTGTGTTCTCTCCTCTCAGGCTCAGAGGTGTTTGAGGATACCGGCTTGTCTCCCTACACGCTGTACTCATACCGGCTGCTCACCTCCAACGTGAACGGGCGGACTGAGAGCCCGGCGGCCCAGTACCGCACCTCCTCCTCCGTACCGGACCCAGAGCGACTGCAGCTCAACCTGCTGGGTCGAAGCGGTCCCACCGGGGCCAGCTTCAACTGGAGCCTGACCCAGGACCACAGCGGACCTCTGGAGAGGTGAGGGGCGGGGCCTGGTGGGGGAGGGAGACAGGGGAACAGAGAGAGAACATGAGATGGAACATTTGGTGGAAAGACAGTGGAACACGTTATCGAAAACGGGAAACATTCTTTTCCTCCCCCTCTCCTTCTTCTTTTTCTCCTCGTCCCCTTCTCCTCTCACCTCTCCACCTCTTCTCCCCGTCCTCTTCACCTCTTCCCTCCTCCTCTCTCTCCCCTCCCTCTGGTCGTCTCCTCCAGGTTTGTCCTCCGCTCCGTGGCCCTGGGGAGTGTGGAGGAGCGTGTGCACTACTCCGGCCTGGCCACCCAGGCCTCGGCCAGGGGCCTCACCCCCCACAGCCACTACGCCTTCACCCTCCAGGCCTGCACGCTGGGGGGCTGTGCGTCGTCCAGCCCTCCGCTGCTCCTGCTCACCGCCCCCGCTCCTCCCCAGGACCAGCCTCCACCCCGACTCGACGCCAGCGTGCCTCACCAGATACACGTCGGCTGGGACCCCCCCGGCCCAGCCTAATGGTATGATCCAACATGCAGGGTTAAGCCAACACATTACATTTATACATTTATTCATTTTGCAGGTGCTTTTATCCAAAGCGACTTTCAAGAGAGAGCTTTACAAAAGTGCATAGGTCACTGATCATAACAACGAGAAAACATTGCGGGTAGCCAAAACATGAAGCAGACATTGTGAAAAACAAATAAGGGCCAAGGGAAAGAACCATAAGAGCATGTAGTTAAACAAGTTACGATTTAACAATATGAACCTCCGAAAAGTGCAAGAGTGTACCTGTAGAACCCCCCCCCCATCCTAATAGTACAATCCAAATATCTTCCATTCAACAGGAGTGATAATGAAAATATGAAATACTTTTGCGAGGACCAATGGAACTGCAGGAAAACCTCACAAGCCCCGCCCCGGAGCATAGTGTGTTCATCAGCAGTGGTTGGCTGGATCTGAGTATCCCACCCGGATCGGCCAATGGGAGCGCTGACCCGCCTCCTGAGAGCAGTGCCGTGGTTACTGGCCTCCAGCCCTTTTCAACCTATCAGCTGAGAGTTCTGACCGTCAACATGGCGGGTAGCGTGACGTCAGATTGGTCCAGCGTTCGCACAGAGGAGGGAGGTCAGTACCACACACACACACACACACACACACACACACACACACACACACACACATACACACTTATAGACTTAAACCAGTGTACACACAATGAAAGAGAGAGAGAGGCAGTGAGAGAGAACCATGGTAAAGGTATTGAGAGAAGGTGAAGGTAGAAGACTGGATGCATGGAGAGATGGGTACGAGAGAGGAGGAGGAGGGGGGGGGGAAGGGGGAGAGAGTCTCATTAAGGCATTTGAATTCCAAAGAGATGATATGGCTCATTAGAACTAAACTGTGCCCCCAAACAAGACTGTGAGCTCTGGATGTGTCTGTGTAACAGCCGTGAATTACATTACACGCCGTGTGTGTGCATACACAATGTATGTGTGTTTGTATGCATGTGTGTGCATGCATGTGTACGGGTATGTGTGTGTTTGTGAGTGTGTGTGTGTGTGTGTCTAATAGTCAAGAATCACATTTCACACCACCCAGCATGGAATGGCACCATCACGAGAAAGAGATGGGATCACTCTCTCTAATCTTTTATGTCTCCTTCCCACCATTCCTCCATCCCTCTTTTACTCCATCCCTCCATTCTACCGTTCTACTGTATCACTCTTGAATCCTCCACTCCTCCTGCCCATGTTACACAGCCCTCCAATTTTCTCTATAGATATACAGTGAATTGTTAACAGGAATATGACTGCACAATATTTTTAATTGGTGTGTGTTTGTGTGTGTGTGTGTGTGTGTGTGTGTCCACCCTGCAGTCCCAGAGTTCATGCCTGCTCCTGAAGTCTGGCCTGTGTCGTCCTCCAGTCTGAATGTCACGTGGAGGTCACCCAGGGGTCAGGAGGCCAGGGGAGAGGTCACCGAGTACAGAGTTAACCTGGTCACTCAGCACAGCTCCAACCCCTACGGGTGCCTCTGTCCTCACACAGGTAGAACCCCCACACACACACACACACACACACACACACACACACACACACACACACACGGTTTACCTTACAGGTGAGGATTCCATAAAGGTTATAATGTCAGTGCTCCGACACCATCAATCCCAGCATGCCTTGCACCATGTCCGCCTCACCTTCTCCTCCCCTGGCTCCTTAGACTCGTTAGGATCGTTAGGGTCCTTAACGAGCTCTGCTGTTCTTCAACAATACAGGTCCTAATGAGATTCCTTTATCAGGCTTTAATGAGACTGATAGGTGTGTGTGTGTGTCTCCCAGATAGTCTGTTTTATTATAAATATGTCTATTCAGCGTTCCCTAAAGAGGACGAATGAGAAGGATTACCCTATGACCCTGTGTGTGTGTGTGTGTGTATGTGCATGGTCTGGTGTGTGTGTGTGTCTGTGCGTGGTCTTGTGTTGTGTGGTGTGTTAGGTGGTTGACGTGGCAGGTCGTGATCAGCTTGTGTACCTGGCTGTGGGTCTGGAGCCCTACACCTCCTACTCCTTCACTGTCACACTCTGCACCAGGCTGGCCTGTGTTCACAGCCAAGCTGCCTCTGAACGCACGCTACCTGCAGGTAACACACACACACACACTCACACACTCACACAGCTAACACACACACAAGTAAGACATGCACACACACATACACACTGTGTGTGTCTCTCTCTCTCCTCTATTGTCAGTCCTTTCATATTCCTTGTCACTTAACAACTTCCACCTATCCCTCTTCCTTCACACACCTACACACACACACACCTACACGTACACACACGCACTTACACACACACACACACACGCTCAACACTTCAGCAGCGTTGGTGGTGTAACCAGAGGGGAAATTCATTGCACATGGCAGTAAAAACAATTTACTGTTAATTACAAGGAGAAAAATGTGGCGTAGCACACACTCCCCACTGGCCATGAATCATACACACACACACACCACACACACACACACACACACACACACCACACACGCACACCACACACACACACACACATACACACACCCACACACCCTCAGTCACTCACACACTGCTCCCGGCTCAGATTTATAACCAACATGGAAGTAGGATGAATTAGCTGCCTTTAATAACTGAGACACAAATCACTGGGACGGGGACGAGGTCTAATTGATCAGTGCTGATAGACACACGCAGGCACGTGCACACACTCACACACTCCAACATGAACACAGCAGTGAATCATTCTGCAGCGGGGCTGCTCGGCACTGTTAACATATGGCCAGCCCAATATGGCCGGGCTCACACACACACACAACCCCTCTCACACTCATCTCCATATGCTTGTTGTTTAAATGCTTCCACCACTTTGGTGTGTGTTTGTGTGTGCGGGTGTGTGTGTGTGACCAACGTCTACCTCCTCCGTTGATCAGATTTCAGTTTTGATATTCTACTTGTAACACACTACCCCCCCATCGCCCCACACACACACACACTCACCCACACACACACACACTCACACACACACACTATTTGATGGTAGGAGCATCCAAGACTTTGTGCCATCTCTTCTGTTCCTCCAGCTTAGCGCCAAGCCTAATGATCCCTCACTTTATGACTGTTTACACACACAATACACATTACAGACACACAGGCGTACACACATACACACACTCACACAAACACCATTAGACAGCACGGCCATCTGTTAGCCGGAATACAGGGCAGCTGGTTAGAACTCTTCAGAAATGATGTCATATACCACTGCACTGATACACAGGACATGAACTCAGAAGATGTCAGCTTCAGAACAGATACGTGTGCGTGTGCCTGTGTGTGTGTGTGTGTGTGTGTGTGTGTGTGTCTAAATGAGCACTTCTCCTACAGAGACTACGGTGTATTGATCACGCAGGAACGTGAACAGCTAATCAGTGGTTGATGGGGATGTTTTATGTATCCTACATCCTTAAAGACATGTTCTACAAGCCATGGTCACACACACCACACACACACGCACACACACACACACACACACACACACACACACACACACAGCATTGACGTGAACCCTGCCATGCATATTTCTCCCCTCAACTAAGGGACTGGCCTTCGCCGGACGATTATGCGCGGATCGATAGAGTTCCTGTAGAAAGCTGTGTTCCAGTGTGTTTAGGTGCAGACTGACCCCTGGGCTTATAAAAGATGTCAGCCGGGTGTAAAAAACAGCAAGCAGGGGTCCTGCTGCTCCAGACGGGCGTCCAGGGAACTGCCTGGTGATTTAGCTGCTTCATTAACATGTTGAAGGCAGTATTAACCTTTCTGCTGGATGGTTAACCTTGTTGTTGTGGAAACGTCATCGCTGAGTCGGAGAGGAAAGTGTGTGTGTGTGTGTGCATGCGTGTGTGTTTTTGGATGTGTGTGTGTGTGTGTTTGTAGATGTGCGTGTGTGTGTGTGTGTGTATGGCTTTCATCAAGTGGGGGACAGCAGTAAGTACATGACAGGGGTTGTAACTTGGTTGTGCTCGCACAAACAGCACACACACACACACACACACACGTACGTGGATGAAAACATGACAGGCTATTATCATGACAGCACATCAATTAAGGGAGAGCTCTTATACAAGACACACACAATCACACACACACTCACCTGCTTACACTGCCTCTGAAATGATACTGCACATCACTCTTATCTCCCCGTCTTCCCCTCCCAGGTACACAAGCACACACAGACTATGTGGGACTCCTCCTTCTCTATGTCTCCATAGAGACCACCGTTCTGTAGTTCTATAGGGTTCAAAGCAGTTGATTGTTCCATTAGAGGATTCTTGCATTCTTCCATAGTTGTAGTTTTTTTAGACTACAGCGACACTGATTGGCTGTAATTGATGATGTGTGTTCTGATGGGGGGATGAGAGGCCAGCTACCATCTAAGAGCCTCTGGGTGTGTGTGCGTGTCAGTACCAGGTGATTTACTCCTATTGGCTGGCTCATTTAGACCATTACCACAGCACACGCCTGTCTCTGGGTATGATTTCTAATGCACACACATCCCTTTATATCCTCCCATCCCTCCATCTTCATCCCCATCACTCCCTCCATCCCCATCCCTCCCTCTTTTAATTTATTTGATTTCTACTTGTGACACATTTTAATACGGTCTCTCCCTCCCTCTGTAGCTCCTGCAGGACTGTTGCCCCCCAAACTGAAGCCTCTGAATGAGACGACCATGCAGGTGTCCTGGGACCCCCCCCTCCAGGCCCAACGGACCCCCACCCCTCTACCAGGTCTGTCGCATCCCCTCTGTCTGTTTGTCGACGTCCGTCGATGTCTGCATCACTGTCTGCACCCTGTCTGCATCCCTTTCATCGTCGACTGTCTGTCTGTCTGTCTGACTGACTGTCTGACTGTTTTTTGTTAATGTCTGTAGTACACTACTAGTATCTTTAGTTGTTGATGTTATGTTGTTTACCATCTATTATTTGTTTACTGACTGTATACATGCTCTAGGTGGAGCGGACAGACCTGTCCCTCTCTGATTCTGATAACCCGGTTGTCAGGGGAACAAGGTTTCCCGGTAACGGTTACTACCAGTTTCCGAGTGATACACTACCAGTCAACAATGACTTTACAGGTGCGTGGTGGTGTCCTCTCTCTCTCTCTTTATCTCTCTCTTTCACTCACACACACACTCACAGACCTACACACAGACTCACACACACATATTCCTTTGATTTAGTGTGTGTGCGCATGTTTGGGCATGCGTACATGCACGCTTGTGTGTGTGTGTGTGTGTGTGTGAGTTAAGCACAAACATCACACGTCTAAATGAATGACTTCCACACTCTTACTAAGGACAATTAGTCTTTTGTTTACCGTCATAATTAGAATCATTACGTTTCAAATCCAAACATGTTCTGCTTCGTCTGTGAACGCAGCAGGAACAGTCAGAGTTTGTCGCTTGTCAGAGTCACTATAGCTGTATGTGTGTGTGTGTATGTGTGTGTGTATGGGTGTGTGTATGGGTCTGTATGTGTGTGTGTATGGGTGTGTAGAGATCTGATCACTTGGAACTGATGTTTTCACTCACCTCACCATGCAGTGTGGAAAGACATTTGAAATTGTATAGATTTTCATACTATGTGATTAAAAGCCTCATTATGTATTACTTAGTTGTTATGGTGGTAGTGGTGGGGGAGGGGGGCTTTATAATGATCTCAGTTGTTCTTTATTTGTGGTATACTGTAAATATGACCATAATTTGTTTTCTAAATCTGGAGATTAAATGAAATAGGACATTGTTTTTGAATGGTGTGTGTGTGTGTGTGTGTATGTGTGTGTGTGTGTGTGTGTGTTATCTACAATGATCCACCTGAATAAACTGACTAAACCATTTTGAACAGAGAACACCTCATCCAGCCTCCATTAGCTAGACCTGCTAAGGACGCAGAATATTCCACTGGACGCAAACTACCCCCACTCCACTGTGACCTGTAGTGGTGGTGTGTGTGTGTGTGTGTGTGTGTGTGTGTGTGTGTGTGTGTGTGTGTGTGTGTGTGTGTGTGTGTGGTGAGGTGTGTGTGTGCGTGTGTGTGAGAGTGGACACAAACTAGCGTCCCCCTCTGTAGCTTTATTAAAATCTTGCTCTGCTATTTCCCCTCTTCTGCCTTAAATACTGACACAGGGATAAATCTTTATAAATCAGGCCTGGCCTGGACGCCTGCTAAGGTCCTAATTGATCAATGGCCACAGTCAGGGGGGGGAGGAGGAGGGAGGAGGGGGGTGTCCTTGGGCCCCCACCTTCTCTGATGAAGGAAGGAGAGGGACAAACCTGAGCAATCAGTTCATTCCACACGCACACACAGAAACACACATACATGCACACACACATGTACACGCATATATACCGTATATACAATCAGAATCATCCACTCTCAAACACATAACCAACGGGATGTGCTCCAGTCAGAGTAAACCATGGCACAGTTATGATCTAGTGAGTTGTTCCTGTGCGGCGGGAGTGTCAGAGGGAGTACATTCAGTCAGGTGCTGGCCTCATGCAGCATCATCATCAAGTCAGCCCAAAATGAATACTTCCTCCTCAGTCAATGCTAATACCGTTCCGAGTCCAATAATGTCAGTCGAGACGCACATAACAGTAAACAAATCAAACAAATCCGATTAGAAATGCTGTGTGTGTGTGTGCGGGTATGTGTGTGTGTGTGTAGGGATATTGATTAGCAGGTGTAGGTGATCAGTGGCGGAGAGTGCCCTGATGGGCTTTCTGTCTAAACGTACATATCATCATTTTCTGCCTCCGTCAACATAATGGACCAATCTAGAACATTCTAGAATATTAATAAATCGGACGGTCGTGTCTTTTTTACGTAATTCTTTCATTCCGATCTCTTGTCTCTGTTGTCTCGGTTCATCGGAACATGAGATTATGACCACTTGTCTTTGAAAGGGGTCACGATATGCATGTTCAATCTCCTTTCAAAACAAGACTTTTATATCATGTGAAATCAATGCTGGGATATGGCTTTAATGCCAGACTGATATATTTAGTCATCCAACGTTAATATGTCTGTGGAGCTCATTTAGCTGGTGCAGAGAAATTAGAAACCATCCCCAAACAATAATAATAAAAAGTATAAAAATAAACAAATTATAGATATATCTACAGACATGTCTGAAAGGTTAGTGATATTATTTGCAGTGTATTTTCGTAAACAGATTATGTTGTCTTTAGGGAAATTGTGAAAAACATGATAAAGTGAATCAACTTGATAGTTCAGAGTAGCACAGCACGCTTCCAAACGTCTCAGATACATGGTCGTCTTGTGGAAGCAGTCAAATCCAGTTTCATCCAACGGAACGGAAATTAAACTAGATAAAACATCAGAACATCAGAGAGAGAGAGAGAGAGAGAGAGAGAGGGAGAGGGAGCGAAATGAGAAGAAGAAAGAGAGAATGATATTCACACCATCTATACTACATCACTAATACTCTGCATGCCTGCTACGGAGAGCGCGAGAGAGAGAGAGAGAGAGAGAGAGAGAGAGAGAGAGAGAGAGAGAGAGAGAGAGAGAGAGAGAAGAAAGCGAGAGAGTGAGAGAACGAGACGCGGAGAGAGAGACAGAGAAATGTTAAATGATACAAATGATTTTCCCTAATTAATTTGATTGATTGCCAACCGGTGTCAGTGAGAGGCAGAGTGAAGGAAAACTTTGCGCAGACATCATTAGTTTTCCCCATTTAAAGATTAATCAGGAGAGGCCGGTCTCTTTAATTCTGTCATTTGTATATTTAATGGGGTGCTGCAGATCTATGACAGTAATTAGCGTTTTCCTCGACTCTCATTAATACGCTGGCTCTGATTAATGCTCCACAGCGCTCGACATGACCAGAGTTATCCAGGTTAGGCTCTAAACAGATCCCACTCCTACCGCATCTGTTTGTGTGTCTGGGAAAGAGGGAGGAGGGGAGAGGGGGCGGGAGGAGGAGGAGAGGAGGAGGAGGGCCGATTGGAAGATACGTAGGGGAACGAGAGGGGGAAGGAGGAGATGGAGAAGGACTGGGGGGAGACGAGGAGGAGGAGGAGGGGAGGAGGATGAAGGAGAGGAAGAGGAAGGTTTTCTGTCTGTGTACGTCGTGTGTGGCAAACACACACGCGCTCGAAAACATATACACACGCACACACACATGCTCACAGACATACACACCCACTCTGATGACCAGCTGTTTCAGATGATGGGTTGAAAGTGGCTGTCACACCTGGGGCCCACTGAGACACAAGAGGCCTGCTGACCACTCAGATCTACTATCACACACACACACCCACACACACACACACACACACACACACAGTCCCCTGATGTAGCCCTTAGAGCCCATCACGCCTCATGAGAGTTAAAAGAGGGAGAAAGAGGGATAGAAGAGAGAGACAAGAGGGAGGGAAGGAGTAGGCATAGAGAAAGAGATGGACGGAGGAGGATGGATGAGAGAGAGAGAGAGAGAGAGAGAGGGGGAAGATAAAAGGTTAAAGTGGGTTAATGTAACATCACATATCTGTCGAGGCCCCTCTCGTCTGCAGGACGACAAGGTCACAGAAGCAGGCGCACCTTTGCGTGTTGTGTGTAGTGGACACTGCATGTCTGTTAGTGGTCAGCAGATTACGATGTAAATAAACCATGACCTAGACCCCTACTTGTACTCCTTCACTGTATCCATCTTTGTTTGGGTCAGTTCTGTTTACAGCTGATTCTGAATTTAAAATTAAAGGTCAGCAAGTTGTTGAAAATGCTTTTATTTAGGAAGAGTGGTTAAGTCAAATACATTTGTTGTTATACCTAAATTATATGTGAAAAGGGTTAATTGACACTAACCCTGGTAGATCAAACTCCAATACAGTATAAATTGTGTTTTAGTCTCCCCATTCCCTGCCCCCAAATGCCTCCAACTCCTCTCATCCTCCCTGCTCCTCTCATCTCCTCCCTGCTCCTCTCATCTCCTCCCTGCTCCTCTCATCTCCTCCCTGACTCCTCTCATCTCCTCCCTGCTCCTCTCATCTCCTTACTCTCCCTGCTCCCTACTCCTCATCTCCTCCCTAGCTCCTCTCACTCCTCCCTACTCCCTCATCTCCTCCCTGCTCCTCTCATCTCCTCCCTGCTCCTCTCATCTCTCCTCTCCTCTCATCCCTCCCTCTCCTCTCATCTCCTCCCTGCTCCTCTCATCTCCTCCCTGCTCCTCTCATCTCCTCCCTGCTCCTCTCATCTCCCCTCCTCTATCTCTCCTCTCCACTCCTCCCTCTCTATCTCCTCCCTGCTCCTCTCATCTCCTCCCTACTCCTCTCATCTCCTCCCTGCTCCTCTCATCTCCTCCCTGCTCCTCTCATCTCCTCCCTGCTCCTCTCATCTCCTCCTCTCTCTCATCCTCCTCTCCCTATCTCCTCTGCTCCTCTCATCCTCCTGTCCTCTCATCTCCTCCCTGCTCCTCTCATCTCCTCCCTGCTCCTCCATCTCCTCCCTGCTCCTCATCTCCTCGCTCCTCTCATCTCCTCCTTGCTCCTCTCCTCACATCTTCTACCTACTCCTCTGTTCCCACCCCCTTTCCCATCCTCTCCTAAATTCCCACACTGTCTATTCCCAGAGAGAGCGTGTGCAGCAGCTCAGGATTCCATGTGCGCTCCTCTCCTCTCGTGTCTGCGTGTTCCGGGGATTGGGCGTAATCCCTGAGATCCGGGGAGGTGGGGGGATGGACCCATGTTCTGGGGGCTGCAGGCGGGTCAGATCCCCTGGAACCGGAGGTCCAGAGGGAGCGGGCCCGCACGGCCAGATTACCCAGATTAAATGAGATTAGCACACAGTGGTATCCTGGGATTAGATCTGATGCTGATGTTTAACCTCCTCATCTAACTATGTAGCAGCTTCTGAGAAGCCCCGATGAAGACGCGCACATACGCACACACTCAATCTCTCTGGAATACACTGAAACACTCTCCCTTCTTCTCCCCTCTCAGCCAGTCTAAATCTACTTGTCAGAGTCTGTGTGTCACTTCCTGTAGTGAGGCTCCAGCTTCCAGTCTTACTGCATTTCACCCTCCCCGCTTATATCAGAGCTGATCGCTCACAAGCCTACTCACATGTTTCATCACTCTTTCTCTCTACTCTCCCTCCTTCTTTCTCTCTCTTTTTCTCTTTCTCTGAGAACAGATTTTTCTTCTCCTTCTTTAGATTTCCCCACCCACCCATCCACCCACACACAAAACATTTATTTTAGTTCCTTTGTTTTCATTTGATATAACTTCTCTTGTCCTGTTTTTCTCCTCCCCCTTCTGCAGGTGTGCAGCTCAGTTTCAGGACCAGGGCTCCTGATGGGCTGCTGTTCTGTGCTGTCTCCCCCGGCAACCAGGAAGAGTACTTAGCTCTGCAGATCCGGAATGGCCGCCTGTATTTCCTGTTTGACCCTCAGGTACTAACTACAAATATGGCTGTCGATACATTTGGTTGAATCCCAGCATGGAACTACAAACATGGCTGCAAATGTTATGCCCAAAAATATGTATTTTTATGTTAAGAATTTTGTATCACAAACACAAGTTCTGAAACCGCTGAAGAAAACACAGCCCTAACTCTCCGTTACTAGGGCCCTCTGTTACTAGGGCCGGCGATTCCATCTCGTCAGTCCGCTGTGCAGCTCTATCAGTTCCTCCCAGTCAGTAAACTTTCAAAGTGTGTCAGGGTTTGAATTGCACTCCAATTAACTCATTCCCTGCAGTCACGATGCGTGAATACCAATCGCAAGCTAATTAAGCTGCAAGTACGCACACATACACACACACTCTAAGCCTGACCCCCCTATCCATCTACACAGACACACAGGGGAGAGTCAACGACTATGATGATGAAAGCCATGATGAGAGATGATTTTACTCTAGTCCATAAGACCACCATCAGTCTCCCTCCCCCTCCCTCCTCTCTCTCTCTCTCTCTCTCTCTCTCTCACACACATACACACACACACACGCACACAGATACTCCCTCAGAAAATCACACAAACACACACTTTGTCTCTCACTTACAAATGTACACATACACATCTATCACATACACACACACACACTCCAGCATTGCTACTTTCTTCATACTAGGCCTGGTCTGAGTCGTTGTTCACAAACACATTTAGTTAGGCTAGTTTGGTAATTAACACTAGGAGTGGTGTCACGGCCGATTAATGTCCCCAGATAGCTCGCCCATTAGTTCCCCCATTAGCCAATTCAACTATTCTAATGGGATTAGCACCACGGGGGAGCTAATTTGGCGTGACACAGGAAACTGGTATGCTTCCCCACACACACACTTTCTAATGATGGAATTAATTAGCATTTTATGAAATGCTGTCTCACTGAGAGCTGTTTAGCTACTGTTGGATTGGATTCTTTGAAAGACAACGTCCCTTTGTGAACATTGGGACTCTCTCGCTCTCTCTATCGCTCTCTCTCGCTCTCTCCTCTCGCCCTCTCTCGCTCTCTCTCGCCCTCTGTCCCTCCCTCTCTGTTAGGTTATTGAGTCTGTCAGTCAGAGTGGATGAATAAATAGATCATATGAATGTCACCCTCTGTATCAATGCAGGTTCACCCTACCCTTTGACCTTTCTCTCTCTTTACTCACTCTCTCACGGTCTCTCTCTCTCTCTCTTAGTCTCATTGTATTTTACCCTCTCTCACTTTCTTTGACTCCGCCTCTCTCTCTCTATCTCTCTTTCTCACTCGGCTATAAGAGATTGGCTTCCCCCCTCCCTGAAGGTTGCCAAGGCTGGCTTCACAGTCAACAACCCCCTGTGAGGGCCAGCACTTTGGCTAAGTGCTACTTATCTGGCAACCGGAAGTGGACATACTGTAGCTATCTTCATCAGTCTCCACTCCCAAATAGACGGCAATATTAAAGAGAGGAGGGTCCAGGGGGGCACACACACACACACACACACACATGGGCACACACACACACACACACACACATGGGCACTCACACACACACACCTCTAGCCCTTCACTCCATTATTCCAGGTCTAGGTTAAGCCAGATCAAAACTCTTGTGTAGAGTGTGTGTGTGTGTGTTCAACCTGGTAATGAGAGTGTGTGCGGCCCTAGCCAAGCAGATGGGCTTCAGTGTGGCCCGGGTTTTGGACAGAAATGACTGGCAGGGTGGAGGAGAGATAAAGGATGAGAGAGAGAGAGAGACAGAGAGAGACAGAGAGAGAGAGAGAGAGAGAGAGAGAGAGAGAGACGAGAGAGACAGAGAGAGAGACAGAGAGAGACAGAGAGAGAGACAGAGAGAGACACAGAGAGAGACACAGAGAGAGAGAGAGAGAGAGAGAGAGAGATAGAGAGAGAGAGAGAGCATTCTGTAGTCTAATTTGAAATACAGTTTAACACCCGCACAGTTTTTTTATGCTGACAAGATGTCATCCTGTGTGTGTGTTTGTGTGTACAGTAATGTCTTGCTGGGTAGTAAAGATGTCGAGCACTGATATTCCTTGGCATTCATACATATATAGTATTGATCTCATCATTAAATCTTCATCACGCTTCAGGATGTGTATGTGACACTGTGTGTGTGTGTGCTCGTGTGCGTTTATTGTTTGATATTTTACAGCATATTTAGTCTAGCCCATACTGCTGAACACAGGTATCAATGATGTCATACTTTATCTTGGCAATAGCCCTGTATTATAATATCACATTGTGTCTGTGTGTGTGTGTGTGTGTGTGTGTGTGTGTGTGTGTGTGTGTGTGTGTGTCAGGGCTCTGCGGTCGCAGTAGAAGTGCAGGGGGACGGCGACAGGAAGTATAATGACAACCAGTGGCATCTCGTCATGGCAACCAGAAAGCAGGCCGTTGGAACCATCATGGTGGACGATACATTTACAGGTAAATGTTATCATGGATAACTCAATCACATTACATAGAGGTGTGTTTGTGTGTTAAACTAACGAGACTCCTCCATCTTCTATATCTATCCATCCATCTATACATCTACCCATCCATCTATACATCCATCTATCCAATCTACCCATTCATTCATCCATCCTTCCATCTATCTATTCATCCATCCCTCCATCCCACTACCCATACCACCAGGTAATGCGTCTGCATCCAGCGGCAGTACCATCATAGGGGAGAACACGGGGGTGTTTATCGGAGGACTGCCAGAGGACTTTCCTCTTCACAGACAAGACTCAGGTCAGTCCACTACAGAACACCCCTCTGGCCCTCCAAAGTGTGATTCAAATGGATACAAACTGGAACGGTCCATTCTTATAATGGTGGCCACATACTCTGATCTCACATTACACCCTTAAACCATTATCATCACTTTGGTTTCTCTCCATCTCTCTTCCTGGTTATGTTTAGGGGATGCCCGATTGGTTCAGCACGGGTTCTCTGGTTGCCTTAGAGATGTGAAGGTGAAGATGAGTGACAGTCCATCTGAAGTTTGGCAGCCCCTTGATTGGTTCAGAGCTACAGAGAGGGTGGTGGCCTATGAAAGCTGGGAGGGATGCCCCGCCCACTCTGAGGATGGAGCACACTTCCTGGGACAAGGTATGACTAATCTGTAGTTGTGAGGGCCTAAACCACCCGTGTATGTGTCTCTGATTGGTTCAAACTGTCTTTTCAAAATATCCCTATTAAATTAGTTTGAGTTTATGAGTCTTTTGTAGCCTGAATTGTACATTATACTTGTACCTGTGAACTTTACTAACAACACTACAGAGGACAAACCTGAGTTAGTGAAAGACCGGTGGTGGTGGTGGTTGTGTGGTTGCCCAGGTTACCTGGAGCTGGATGCGGAGGTGTGGCGTTGGGGGGAGGAGTTTGAGATGAGCTTGGAGTTTAGGACGGACCAGCTGGACGCTCTGCTGCTCTTCAGCTACGACACACAGGGGGAAGACTACGCTCTGGTGACCACCACACACACACACACACGTATACCCACAGTATACACACACACACACACTCACAGTATACACACACACACACAGTACACACTCACAGTATACACACACACACACACACACACGTACACACACACAGTACACACTCACGTACACACACCACACACGTACACACTCACAGTATATACACACACACACACACACAGTACACACACACAGTACACACACGCACAGCCTTCAAATTATACTCTGGATACAACTGGACACACACAAGAAGACACGCAAACGCATAAACCTGATTTCTGAAGCTTCCTGGTTGTGTGTTTCTGTAGGCGGAGCTTGAGGGCGGTCTGCTGTCTTGGGTTCTGTCCTGGGGCGGTCATGTGACCCACCTCAGCATGTGGGTGGGGCTCAGCTACTGTGATGGCGAATGGAACCAGCTCTCATTGGTCAAAGAGGGATCCCTTATCTCTGCCTCCCTCAACGATTGGTCTGAGTACCAGCGGGGGGAGGGAGGGGGGAGGCTGAGAGTGGACTCACCCCTCTACCTGGGAGGGATTCCCCCCCACCTCACTCACAGCGGACTGGCCAGCATGAGCCACCGACATGGTGAGAGACACCACTCACACACAGACAGACAGACAGACACACACACACACACACACACACACACACACACACACACACAGGAACACAGGAACACATTTCTTCTTTGTTCCCTGAGCTACAGGTCTGGGAGGGTGTGTGAGGGGCGTGGCCGTTAAGACCTCCCTCTCCGGCGTACCGGTTGTGTCTGCCATCAGTCTGTCGGCCTCCGTCCGCCACTCTGTCAGGGTCAACCTGGACGGTTGCCCGGCAACCGACAGCCGCTTCGTTTGCCGTGGCAATGACTCTGTGTTGGTGTACACAGGCCGAGAGACACAGACCAGAGATCACGGACTACAGCCTTTCACCGGTAATACACACACACACTCTCACACCACACACACACACACACACAACACACACAGACAGGACAAAGGAAGTGGAGGTCACGGTCTAACCTATACAGGACAGGTTGTTCTCTCCATCAGCAGTATGATGAAAGATGCACACACACACACACACACACTCTAACCTGCTTACTCTGCCTCTGAAATATACATCTCTCTCTCTCTCTCTCTCTCTCTCTCTCTCCTCTCCCCCTCTACCCTCTCTCTTCCCCTCTCTCTCTCAGACTATATATACAGGGTGGTGGCGTCCTCTGCAGGGGGCTGGACCGCAGGGGCCTGGGACCGCTCACGCAGCCACGGGACAGGTACACACACACACACACCACACACACACACAGTACACACACACACAACACACCACACACACACACACACACACACACACACAGGGACAGCTACACACACACACACCACACAACAGGGACAGGCACACACACACACACACAGGGACAGGTACACACACACACACACACACACACACACACACACACACACAGGACAGGTACACACGCACACACACACCACACACAGGGACAGATACACACACACACAGGACACACACACACACACACACACATACACACACACAGGGACAGTACACCCACACACACACACACACACAGGGACAGGTACACACACGCACACACCACAGGGACAGGTACACACACACACAGGGACAGATAATTTACTGTACACACTACAGTAGAGACTAACACAGACAAAGCAGCAATCCCCCCTCACATACACACACGCTCTTACAAACACACACACACACACACAACCCTACACACACACACACCAGCAGGTCCCCTGGTATTTGTTTGTGTCATAGTTTTCCTTGGGGCTGGTTCTGGTCTTATCTGGTCTAATATGGTCAGAGAGATGAGATGGACCGGGCCGATACCTTATCATGTGTCCCAGCACGGCAGCTACCCTGTTACACACACACACCACACACACACACACACACACACACAGTGTTACAAATAGCAGCTGTTTGCATCCACCCAGACAAAGTAATGATGTGTTTGAGCGTGTGTACTGTAGGTATTTGTGTATGTGTTTGTGTGAGAGAGCGAGGGAGGGAGAGAGGGAAAAGAGCTGTCTGTGTGCAGGTCTATCTCTGTATCTGTGACATGAAGGATCTGGCCATTGTAACCATGTGATTACAGCAGTGATGGTTACAATGGTAACTGAGATTGATAATGCGTTTAGAAGTGGTCCGTGTATGTGTAAAGTGTGGATATATCCAGTGTGTGTGTGAGTGTGCATGTGTGTGTGTGTGCCTCTCCCTCAGTATTTATGTTAAAGCCTGTTGACCCCGTCTCTCCCTTGTGGGGAATTAACCTACCCTCCTCTCTTCAACTCTCCTTCTCTCCTCTGCCCTCCTCTCTTCAACTCTCCTTCTTTCCTCTACCCTCCTCTCTCTAACTCTCCTTCTCTCCTCTGCCCTCCTCTCTTCAACTCTCCTTCTTTCCTCTACCCTCCTCTCTTCAACTCTCCTTCTCTCCTCTGCCCTCCTCTCTTCAACTCTCCTTCTCTCCTCTACCCTCCTCTCTTCAACTCTCCTTCTCTCCTCTGCCCTCCTCTCTTCAACTCTCCTTCTCTCCTCTGTCCTCTCTTCAACTCTCCTTCTTTCCTCTGCCCTCCTCTCTTCAACTCTCCTTCTTTCCTCTACCCTCCTCTCTTCAACTCTCCTTCTCTCCTCTGTCCTCCTCTCTTCAACTCTCCTTCTTTCCTCTGCCCTCCTCTCTTCAACTCTCCTTCCCTCCTCCACCCTCCTCTCTCTAACTCTCCTTCTTTCCTCTACCCTCCTCTCTTCAACTCTCCTTCTCTCCTCTACCCTCCTCTCTTCAACCCTCCTTCTCTCCTCTGCCCTCCTCTCTTCAACTCTCCTTCTCTCCTCTACCCTCCTCTCTTCAACTCTCCTTCTCTCTTCTACCCTCCTCTCTTCAACTCTCCTTCTTTCCTCTACCTTCCTCTCCTCTTCTTCTCTCATCCACTCTCCACCACTCACCTCTCCTCATCTGCCCTCCTGAGCCGATAGATGTAGCGAGAAAAGGGAAAGAGAGAGCCGAGAGAGTGTGAGAGAGAGAGACAGAGAGAGTGAGAGAGAGAGAGAGAGAGAGTGAGAGAGAGAGGAAGGGGGAAATAGAGCCAGCAGGAGAGAGAGAGAGCTCAGAGGTGGTTGATTGCAGTGATATGTGGTTGAGAATGAATGGTGGATGTATTAAATCAGTGGTGAAAAAGTTACAACTCTAATAAATGGTATTTATGCTAATGGTTCTGTGTGATTTACTGGCTCTATTAAAGCCGGAGAATATGGAGGATGCTTTCCTTTAGTCTCTCTCCCTCGCTCTGCTTTCTCTGTTTCTGCTCTCTTCATTCTCTACCTCTCTCTCCCTCCCTCTCTCTTATTTTTCTATATCCCCTCTTACCGTATTTTCTACCTTTTTACCTATTTTCCATCGTTCTCCTCTCTATCCCTTTCTGTTTTCTCCCTCTCTCTCCCTCCCTCTCGCTCACACATACTCTCTCTCTCCTCCCTCTCCCCAGTGCCCCTTAGTGTCCCTCCTCCCTCCAGAGTTGAGAGCGGGAGTGGCTTTAGTGCCCAGGTGAGCTGGACTCCGCCCTCTGATGTCAGAGGTGTGATTGACAGGTATGAGCTGAGAGCTTACGACAGAGACCAGCCCGGCTCAGCACCTGTGAGCGCAACCTACCTGTCTGGAGGAAACCTTACAGGTGAGTGTGTAGATGTACACACACCCCTGGATCATCACAAACATACACACAAGCTTTGTTTCTCTCCCTCACACACACACACACACACACACACACACACACACAGTCAGGTGTTCTCTGGCATTCTATCCTCAGGGCCTTGCCAGCTATCTGGGAGGAGGACTCTGGCCTACCCTAGATACTAATGATGTCATACTAGACCTCCCTCTCTCTCTCTGTCTTTTTCTTTCTTTCTTTCTCTCTTTCCCTCTCCCTCTCTCTCTCCCTCTCTCTTCCTCTCTCTTTACAACCACTCTGATTCGTCCCTGCCTGATGTCCCATGTCTCCAGGCAAAATCAAGATGGGCTTTCTCCCTCTTTCTCTCTCTCTCCCCCTCTCTCTCTCCCTCCACACCTCCCTCTATCTCTCTCTCTCCCGCCACTCTCTCTCTCCCTCCCGTTCTCTCCCTCCGTGCCTCCCTCTCTCTCTCCCTGGCAGACAGCAGGGGTGTCCGTCCTAATTTATGACGTCCTGCCAGAGCGGGCAGAGTCACCCAGGAAGATAAAAACACAGAAAGCAAATGAGAGTGTAATAGCAGAGGAGTAGGGCTCAGTCCTAATTGAATTAAAACAGAATGAGTGTGAAGAGGGGAGAGAGAGGAGAGGGAGTGAGAGCGAGAGAGAGAGAGAGAGAGAGAGTAGAGAGAGAGAGAGAGAGAGAGATAGAGAAGAGGAAGAGATGAGAGATAGAGAGAGCTCTCAGACGACGACGCGCGCTCTCCCTACGCTCGCTCTCTCTACGCGCAGCTCTCTCGTCTCTCGCGATCTCTCTCTCTCTCTCCTCTCGCTGTTCCTGTCTTCCACTCCCCAGATGTTTTCTGATCAGGTATTCGATGAGATGTAGGGTTAGAGAAGGGAGGAAAGAGCAAGAGTGAAGAAGAGGCAGGGACACCTGGCCAATTAGTGAGCGCTCCAGAGACTGTTTATAGCCATCCATACCTCCCTGTCTCACACACACAAACACACACTCACAGAAAGATATGCACGCATCAACCACATCGACACACGACAGCCATCTATCCGCCCACAGATTACCATAACGACCGTTGTCATGGACGCGAGCCAGAGTAGCCACTCAGGGAGCCCCTCACCCCCCCTGAACCAGCCTACCTACAGTACAACAGTGTCACAGCTTCGTTTTTGGGACGATGAGTTTTATAAATAAATCCTGATGATTTTAAACTGTTAAAATTAATTAAAAGTCTGGGCTTTCACGGGTCCTGTGCTGTAATTTACTGCTTGGGGGTCCTGTTAGGGACTGCTATTTATACAAGAGGAGAGAGGGAGGGGGAAGGAGAGTGAGAGAGAGAGAGAGAGAGAGAGAGGGAGGGATGAAGTGATGGGGGATGAGACAGAGAGGAGATAATGGAATACAGGGAAAAGGGAGAGAGTGAGGTATAGTGTTCTAGGGCTGCCCCCCTCCCCCCTCCTCCTCTCTCAGTATCTCAGATTGCAGGAAGATGATATCACCACAACTGTCTGCTTCTATCAATACCTGTTGTGGACTGCTCCTCCTCCACCTCCTCCTTCTGCTTCACCTCCTCCTCCTGCTTCACCTCCTCCTCCTGTTCCTATTTATACCTGAAGTGTCATTTAGACCTCCTCCTCCTCCTCGTCCATCAGCTGCTTCACCTCTGCTCTGGAGTTAGACAGGGAACTCCTCTCCAGGGACTCTGACCTAGTCTCTCTTTCTCTCTCTCTCTCTCTCTCTCTCCCCTCTCTCTCTCTCTCTCTCTCTCTCTCTCACACACACACACACACACACTTACACAAACTCGAACACAGTATCAGAATAAAATATCATAAAATATCAAAAACAAATCTATTGCCTTCAAAGCCACTCTTGTTTTCTGTCTCTCTCTCTGTCTTCTTCAGGCCTGCTGTCTGGTCTGACTCCGTTTACTCGCTACAAATCGTCACGGTAACGGCCTGCACTCAGGCAGGCTGCACGGAGAGTCGCCGCGACGACGGCGAAGATGGTGTCGGGAGGTGGAGCCTTGTCACTCCTGAGGAGGGTAAAGTTACACACCAAGACACTCACACACTTCTAGCTACCTCATACCGCCTATGTTGTAGTAGTGATGGATTATGCCTGTGTGTTCTGTGGTGTCGAGAGGGGTGGAGAGAAGCAGAGGATGGATGGATGGAGGAGATAGAGGGATGAGAGGGAGGAGAGGAGGAGATAGAGGGATGAGGGATGGAGGATGCGGTGAGGATATAGAGGGATGAAGAGATGGAGGGGAACATCTAGAGGAATGGAGGAGGAGGGGGGACATCCAGGGATGTGAGGATGGATGGAGGGAGAGGAGATAGAGGGATGAAGCTGCCTTATAGCTTAATGGACTGTGTGTATATAGCTGTGATTCTGATGAATGGAACTGTTAATTGCTGTTCCATTGTATAATGCTGCTGTGCTGTCGTTAGAAAAGGGGCATGTGAGAGATTAATAGAAGTGCACACACACAGTACATCACACGTACACATACACACACACAGTACACACACATACACACAATCACACAGTACAGTACACACACAATACACGTATACAGTACGAATAAAGTAAACACAACGCATAGTAATGCAAACTCACACACAGAAGAACACATAAACCATAAAAGGGTCCACAAACACCACACCACACACTAGATGTTTCGACAGAGGGATTTCACATTAAGTATAGAGTATAATTCCAGAATAAAACATTTCCACCCACACACACCCCTTCCCAAAACAAATCATCCCTCCTCTCTCCTCTCTCCTCTTTTTCTTAACGTTTCTCTCATCTTTCACCATGACCAAATACTAAGGGTGCTCTGCTCTTCTCTTCCCTCTTTCTCTCCCCTCTCTATACCTCTGCCTATCTATACCTCTGCCTCTCTATACCTCTGCCTCTCTCTCTCTCTCTCTCTCCTCTCTCTCTCTCCTCTCTCCTCTCTCCTCCTCTCTCCTCGTCTCCTCTCTCTCTCTCTCTCTTCTCTCTCTCTCTCTCCCCCTCTCTCTACTTCTCTCTCGCGGCATCCCTCTCACTTGCTCTACATCTTTCTCTCTCCACCTCTCTATCTGCCTCTCTGTTCATCTACCTCTCTCAGTTCTCTGTCTCTCTCTCTCTCCTCTCTCCCTCTCTCCCCCTCTCTCTTGGTAGGCGTTTGGTGTTAGCCCCACTAGGGGTCCTGAGGAGGGGACAGAGAGATATGCGGGCATGGTTCGAGTCTGCCCATTAATCTGTCCTGAGCTAAATAGCCTTGTTTAAGGGCTAATATGACGCTGTGGGGTCAGAGGGGAGCGGGGGGATCAATAGCTTGTGGATGTGAGATTACTGTATCGATTCTCAGCCGGACAGAGTTTCAACATTGTTCTCTGTCTGAAAAAGACTGGTGATACAAGTTCCCTCCTGCTTTTCTTTTTCCTTCTCCGTCTCTTTTTTTCTCCCTCTCTATCTCTCTCTCACCTCTCCTCTCTCTCTCTCCTCTCTCTCCCTCTCTCTCTCTACTCTCGCTCGTCTCTCGCTCCTCTCGCTCTCTCCAGTATTAACATGCCAGTCCTCTCTCTCAACATCATGTCATCGTCCTCTCTCACTTCGTTTTTTCATCCCCCTCCCCTCTGCCTCACCACACACACACACACACACACACACACACACGCACACCCTCTCAAACCCCAACTCCCTCTCTCCCCCCTTCCCACCCCGCAGCTCCAGAGGACGTTCCCCCCCCAGACGCAGTCTCTCACCCCTCCTCCCTGGCACTGACCTGGGCCCCTCCTCGCAGGCCCAACGGCGGGTCCAACACTTCCTGTTGTACCAGGATGGAAACCCTCCGCTACCGTGGCAACCGCACACACCTCAACGTCACCGGTAAGAGTGTGTGTGTGTGTGTGTGTGTGTATAAGCCCGTCGAGACATCCCTGTCAGTACAGAAGGATGAGGGCTCCATGAAAGGGGAAGAGTGGAGGAAAACAAAATGGTGCGAGGGATAGCATTATAAGAGAGAGGAGAGCAGAGCGTCTGGGAGTTACCAGGGAGAGCTCTAAAGAGTCTTAAACACTGGGGGGAGACACATGTCAGACTTGGGACTGGATCACTGGCTGGGATACACACACGCCACAACACGCATACACACATACCACACCAAATATTCCATCATGCATAGACGATCGTAGGAGAAAATGCATTGCCAGTATGAAGTGGAAATCCCTCTGTCCAACACAGTCCGCACACACACACACACAAAGCATGGTGTTATCAGTGCAGTGGTAATGGTGCTGTATCGGATGTCTATACAGTGCTGCGTGGGGATTATGAAGGTCTCATTACATGAGCTAAATACCATACGTCTAGTGCCTGGTCCTCTCCCTTACTCTCTCTCGACTGCTCCTCGCCTCTTCTTCCCTTCTCTCCTTGCGCTCCCTCTTCCCGTCTCTGGATCGAGTCCTCCCCTCGTGAGGGGCGGGGCGGTCCTGCGCTCTGTCCGGCACCATCTCTGTCACCATCGACTCTTAGCACACCTCCATCTGGTCCCGCCTCAGCTTAGCCCCGATTTATTCTGGTTCTTATCGTTTTCTGCTCTCTGTTGTTGGATGTGATAACATGGGGAGCAATACCAGATCTGTGAGTGTTTAGGGATGTGTGTGTGTGTGTGTGTTGCGTGCGTGGTGTGTGTGTCCGGTGTGCGCGTGACGATGTGGTGTGTGCGCGCCGCGTGTAGTGTAATGCGTTGGCCCAGCAAGCATTGTCTTTGGTATTCCCTGCTGAGATTTGTGGATTCGTCGCTCTTCTCACTCCTCTCGTCCCCCTTCCCTCGTCCTATCTCTCTCTCCTCTTTGTCTCATACCTCCATCGTCTGTCCCCATCCGCTCCAGTTGTCCTTGCTCTCGTCTCGCTCTCCCTCCCCCTCTCCGCTCCCCGCTCCGCTCCTCGCGTGCTGTAAACCGGCTCCCTCTGCTTCATGAGAGCAGCTCCTCTCTTTGAAATCCCCTGGGCTCCCAGCCTGACGTCTCAGCCTCGCCGCCTCCCTCTAGAAACGAATAACTAACAATCAGCCTGCTGTGCGAGTGTGGTTGTGTGTTGCGTGTGTGGTGTGTGTGTGTGTGTGTGTGATGTGAGAGCGCCAAATATGTTGATCCTCCTCTCGCTGTGTGGTTGTGAGTACTTTTCAAGTATATTGTAGTGATTGTACTTGCAACTATCGTTCTTCTGTTGTGGTGTATGGCCGTGACCGTGTGTATGCGTGTACCGTGTAGATGATAGTGGTGTGTGTGAGCACATCTGCTGTTTGTGTGCTCATCTTTGCATCTGTATCCTTTCTCATCCCTGCTGTCGTCTCTGTCGCGTGTGTGATCTATCGGTCTGTGTGTGTGTGTCTCTCGCCTCACGTGTTTGTGCGCTGGTGTGGGGTAGGCGTGCAGCAGGCTGCACCACAGCTCCCAATTGGTCACCACTGTTCACCTGCCCGCAGCCATGCGCTGGGCCTCTGCCCCGCCCACACTCACAGCGCGTCGACTCACACAGTCGTCCCGGTGACGTAGTACACCACACACACACGCACATACAGACTCGCTCGCGGCATGGCCGCATACTCACGCACACCTGATCCACACGCCCCTGATCCACACACACGACGCATAGTCACACACACGCTCAAGCAGCCGTTTGCGTAGCGTCACGATCACCCTGTTTGAAACAAGCTGTCGAGTCTCGCAGTCTGTTATGATCTTTACAGGTGAGACAAAGTGTACCTATGATACCTGATGATAACATAATGTGCTGCTAAGTGTAGCAGGTGTGGATGAGATGATTTCTGTCAGGTATAGAGGTTCCGTACGGTCTGTGT